>CAUYON010075904.1:0-29109 GCA_963573935.1 Arctocebus calabarensis
GGTGGGGTCTTGGGGTCTTGGTGTGTGCCACACCTTTTGGGGGCAAAACACGATTGTAAGAGGGACTTTTCCCAACAAATGCAACCAGTGTAACATGGTTTCTTGTACCCTCAATGAATCCCCAACAACAACAACAAAAAAAAAAATGTGAATCAGAGAAAAACTATTCTTAATCCATCATCTGCAAACAATTCACATAATTACAAAACAAAGGTATCTTTCATAGATGGACATTAGCAGGATATTCCGTTAGCATTCATTAAATGTTTCTAAAACATGTGAGAGCATATGTGTTTCACAAAGAATTACCAGCGAGAGAAGAGGTCATCCACCAGCAATTGACTTCTCCTTATGTCAGGCTGACCTGGCCTGAACTATAATTTCTGATGAAGGAGCCAGAATCACAACTTTGCATTTACATATTTGACAATCCTGTCCTGTCACTGAGGAAAATCAGGGCAGTTGGATCAACACGGGATGCCTCAGAGAAATTCACTGCATTCTGGCTCTTGGTCATCACCACGTGAGGAATCTTTATTAAGGGAAACAGCAAGGGCAGCTCCAGATTTTCCATGCAAGGGGGCCAGGAGAAAGAGGGATCTTGGCCAGCTGTGTTGACATTTGCCTACATGTTAGATAAGATAGAGGAAATATCAATTTTCCCCATTAGAAGAAGAGTCGAGTAGGGGACCAAGACTTGAGAAAATAAAGAAAGGAACAGAGTAAGTTTTCCAAGAGAAAAATTCTCTTGCAGCTGAGACCAGACACATACATACACACACACATGCGTGTGCACACCCCACCCAGGTTTTGTGATGACCCAGGATGGCAACAAATAAGTTCATGCCTGATCAGGACATTGGCTGAAGTTGCAGAGACCTTGTGCCCGGAATCACAGGAAGTTCAGCAGGGATCTCGGGATCGACTGTGGAAAACAGACTGCACAGGTGATTATTCTGCAGGGGCCGTTGTCAAAAGACGAGATCTGCTCCAGGTTCCCACTGTCCCTTCTCTGTCTCCTGTCCTGGGTACTAATCATACCACCTGGAATTTAAAGCAACTCTGGGAAGAAGGTATTTTGCCTGAGTTGAATGAGATATTTTTCCATAAAGCACCGGACCATTATAGAAATTAAAATAAAAAATGATTTTTAAAAGTAATAAGGCTGGCTTTCCTGCACATTTGAGTTTGCAGGGTGAGTTTGTCCCGCACATCTGTGCTAACTTGATAGCTGGCCAAGTGGAGTAGGTGTTCCAGGGTCCTGCTACTTTCTTCACATTCTCATGAATGGAGCTGATATGCCCAGTCATTCCACTGCCATTCCCATAAGTGTAACTCTCCACTCTGTCCCTTACATTCTGGGTGACTGGAAAGACAAGTTCTTCTCTCTTGGTCTCAGTTTATGTGAAAAACACAAATAGTCTGATATCGCCTATCATCCTAAATGTGAAATGCTAATGTCCAGAGTCTTCAGTTTTAAGCTGGCCCCACCTAGCCACATACTGAATCCCCTTCCAGAAAAGCAGGTGCAGACTTCCACTATGTGTCCGAGAAGTCACTCTAAGACTTACCTCCAGTCTCAGTCTTCACTGGTTGGCCCCCATCCTGCCTTTCCTCCAATCTCAGCCCCATCTGATCTCAAACTCTTGATCTCTGCTCCTGCCCTCAGTCCTACCTTTGGCAATGTGGACTTGAAGTTTACACATCATCTCCCAAGGTGTGACCTATATGACTTGACTTGTAGTCCCTATTTTCTGGATCTTATTTTACTGTGGGTATAAAGTTCTCTACTCTAAGTTCAGCCCTTCAGTCCTTACCCTAGAAGTTCATCAAATGTCTAATCTAACCAGCTCTGTCTCCCCAGGAAGAGTGAAGTTGGAAAGATAAAATGAAGGGAAAAGCTCTCTTTGAAAAGTTTTAAAACATACAGACATGCCATAGTTTATATTTGTATTTTACATATAAAATATCATATATTTTTAATTTAGGCATCTAAGGCATGGAAAAACAAACACCACATGTTTCTAATATTTGGGAGCTAAGTGATAGGTATTTTGTAAGTGTCAGCACTTAGTAGAAAAATGATCGTGGAGTCAAATGGAGTACAAATATTATCTCTACAACTTAACAACTTTGAGCTTTGATTTCCTCACCTAGTAAATAGAGATAATAATGTCAGCCACAGGGCTGTGCTGAGAGTCAGCATAGGTAGTGCCTACCTGGGGGATGGTACATAGCTGGTATTTAATAGCAGTTTTTCCCGACTCCCACTGAATACCATCAAGATGATTCCTTGCCTTTGTGGGACAAATATGTACTGACTGTGGTGTCACAGGATGCCAATTACAAAGGCCAGACACCAGCCAAGCCCACGCAGAGTTCCAACTCTTGGATAATTACTCAAAATGTAAGTAATCACTTCAAAACCCCCCCTATCTATAATTTTAGCTCAGATTTAGATGGGCTATTGCATGGACTGTAACTTGGTTGCTCAGCTTTCCTTCCAAAGTGAGCCCAAGGCTAATGGACTGTTGAGTTGTTGCCACACCCAAAGAGTAGGGCAGAGGGGATGAGCTTGATGCTCTTTCAGGGTCAAGTTCATCCTGTGCCCACTGAGCACCTACAAGATGATTCCTTGCATTGATGGGACAAATATGTAGTAGACAGAAAAAGGCAAAGGCTGGTCTATCAGCCCCAAAGAGATTGAGAGGCAGCCATTGTGTTCCTAAAGATTCAAAGTGAAGCCTGTCTAGTTTCTCTAGTCAGGGGCCAGAAGGTCAATCTCTCTTCTCCATCTCTTGGGGCTAGAGTGTTTGCCTTTAGTAAACACAAAGAATCACCTCATGGTGATTATTATCACATTCTTATCACCTCTGACAGCTGCTTTCTACTTAAGGAACAGGAACCTCCAAGGATTTCAAGAAGCAAGACCATCATAGGAAAGGAATTTGATGTGGTTAGATGAGAAAATTAAAATTACTTCCACACCTCTATCAGCTAAAGCAAGAGAAAACTCTGAAATAGCTCCTTCCTACTCTTGTTCTAAAACAATGTCCAACTTATATTTTCTTTATTAAAATTTTTTCAAAAATATTTTTTTCAATTTTTGAGAATGGGCCAGTGTATAATGCCTGAATCTGAGCACGTAAAACAAAACCAAAAAGCAAACAAAACTCAGGATAAAGTGTCTTTAAGAACATCATAATTGTAACAAAAAATAGCACAAAATATCGAAAAGTTCCTAGAGCTGTGTCTCAAAAGGTTGAAATAACCTAAATTACAAAGTGATAGAAGTCCCTATTGAGCGTAGATAATTTATGGTGTTTGCACAAGGAAAGACATTAGCCAACCACAATTCATGCTAAGGAGAATTTTGAACAAAGTCCAGATGGTGTTTCAGCAGTAAAATGCAGTTATCCTGGGACTATCTGGTGAACAACAAAATCATTGAAGTCAAGCTCACTGCTCATTATAAGAATCAAGTTCAACAGAAGCAGAACTGAAACAATGGAAAACAGTCATGCAATATTTTTCCATTAGTAATGGCGCTGTTATCTTTATTTTATTGCCTAATTTTTATTTAAGGCACAAATCATATGTTTACTACAATAAAGGAAACAAAAAAGGGAAATTCCACCTTTTCATCATCCTAATACATGTATGTAATTACAAGCACATGCAATGCAATTCAACACAATGAAACCAAAGCATCTTTAATTTGTATGTTTTTTAATTTAACTACATATTATTCAATATTGTCATTTTTTGGTGTTGTTATAACATTCTGTTTAATTTATATACCATAAAATACCATTCAAATTCTTTGCAAACTTGCTAGTTAGGATGTCTTCAGGTTTTTTATTTTTCCAGTATTATTATTTTTATAAATAAAACTGCAAAGAATATCTCAGATAAATAATGATTGTCCTTTTTGGACTTTTTTCCATAAGCACCATAGTCTTTTTTAAAAGGTGATAATATAACTCCAACATGACTTTAAATGATTTTTGGAACTTTCTGGCAAATCATTTGTTTCATGTTTAGTGTTTTCCTGCATCTGTGCTAACATCTCCACTTTAAAATTTTCCATTTCATAAAGCTGTCTCCAAATTCGATTGTGCTCAGATGACTGCTCACAGTGAATTCCATTTTACTTAGCTCCACACAATTACAGGAATATGGATGATTTACAATCCAAATCATTTGAGCTCATACATTTCACATAGGGTAAAACAGAGTTGACAACCTCACTTGAAAGTGTTAAAAGGGTGGCCCATGTTTTCATGCACTAGTAAGTGATTTCTTAGTTAAATCTGAATGAATTTGAATATGTAACAGAGCCAAAATAGCACACGAGGCTGGATTTTGTGGAATGCACAGCATGGGATCATTTCTCTACTGAAATTAAGCATTTCTTTAATTAGCTAAGTCTCAAATCTATTTTTCCTTTTTGTTCTTGATTCAGTAAATCTCGTCATGCTACTGCTTCTTTTCTAGAAATAGAAAGAGATCTAGTGTTTTCTTAGAGGCACAAAGTTTTATTTTAAAGCAGAAATCTTTTTGTGGCAATTTGTATGGTTTCTAAATTGTCTAAAAGTTCACTACATCTTTAAATTGCTTTTCCCTCTGTTCTCTTCCCCTCTTGTGGTTTACGGAAAGGGAGATACAGGATAGAGGGGCATCCCTTGTTACACAAGATCTGACCAGCAAGGCCTTTTGGAAGAGACTCAGACACCAGAAAAAAGCTTTAGTAATTAACAAGCTGACCCAATTCATATGAGTATTAAAGAGGAATTGATACTGATAACCTTATTTTAAAAAATCCTATTTGAAATACTATGGAGTCCTCAACTACCCTAGCAAAGTATGGTGGGGTAATGATAAAAACAAGCTTTCAAATATTCTTAAAAATCATATAAGACAGGGTGACTTGGTAGAAAGAGAGGTTATAGGTCTTAACTTACAGCTAGAAACAGTAAAAGAATTTAATTCAATTTTCACAGAAAATAAACTTATAATTCAAAATTAAACATTAGAATAAAACTTCACTAGAAAAAGAGGAAGGAAAAAATAAACACAGTCTTCCACGCACCCCACAGCTGCATGTGAATGTCAATTTACTAACGCAGCTGATATTGGTATAATCTTTGTGCTTTTGTTTTCTATGATATTGTGTCATGTGAAATAGAAGTTTGGAAAAATTAAATTCAGAAAAGAAAATTTTCCTGACAGATCATTCCCTTGAGGAAAGAAGTATCATGTCACATTAAATATATAATTCTTCCAGATTCAGCACCATAATAAAAAGGAAACAATTGACTTCCCTTAAGAGCAAGTTAACACATACCATGAGTGTATTGCAGAAAGCAAAGTGCTTCCGGAAAGTGAAGATAAAACTGCACTCTGAAGAAAAAGATACTGATACTATAAGCCACTGAAGACTTTCAACTTGATATTGACAAAAATGTTTGATCCTTATCTGATGTTCCATATTTTCAAATGAAAAGGTCATTGAAAACTCCTCCCAGCCATTAAAGGCTGCATTATAATGATTTATAATTTACTGATCATATTCAAATTATATCAGAAATTGCTATAACTAGCTAAGGGCTCTCTTTTCTTGCCCTTTAAAAATTGTTTAAAATAATTATATTCTCTGGCTTTTTCTTACTACTTACATATACTTTTAACTGGCTTGTTTTTATTTTAATTTTTAAGGAAACAACAGGGTATAATTTATAAATATGTTAAAAGCTGACATGAATAACACTGATCTAAAAAGAGTCATCTTGGTCTTGTAGAACTTCAATGAACCCAATGGCCTCCAAGATGAATTTTGAAAATTAATAGGTGTTTATTAATTTCTAAACATCCATACCAAACAAACAAACAAACAAACAAACAAAAAACCAAACACTAGTGCTAGTACCATGGGAAATAGAGAAGTTTAAGATGTAATCACTACTTCAAACTAAAGACTGTGCTCTTTGGAGTTTCTACAAAGGGAGACACCACTTGAAAGGTAGGGTGGTGGTAGTACTATTGACACAATGATTGGGGGTAGAGAGTGCTACCTGCACTTAAAGCCAGAAATTAGGGATACACCATGTGCTTAAGGCCCTAGATCAGCAGTCCCCAACCTTTCTGGCACCAGGGACTGGTTTCTTGGAAGATAATTTTTCCATGGACTGAGTGGGGTTGAGAGAATTAGATTCTCATAAGGAGCATACAAACTAGATCTCTCACATGCACAGTTGACAGGAAGGTTCATACTCCACTGTGAGTGTAAAATTGCCACTAATCTAACAGAAGACAGAGATCAGGCAGTGATGCCAGCATGCGGAGTGGCTGTAAATAAAGATGAAGCTCCCCTGCCTTGCCCACCACTCACCTCCTGCTCTGTGGCCAGGTCCCTAACAGGTCACACCCATCTGGTCAGTTGCAAGGGGACTGAGACATAATTTCCAGGTGGTTGTATACACCAATGAACTGTCCAAAACAAAATACCAACTGCCCCCCAAAACCAACTGAGAAACACTTGGTTGAGTCCCCAGAGAGTCTGGGCTTATGCTATAAACCTCAGGGCATTCACTCATTAACAAATGACAATTGAACACAAACTATGAGACAGACACTATGCTAGGAGCAGCAGAGATGCAAAGATGAGCAATGTTCAAGCCAGCTCTCAAGAACTCACAATCTTCGGGAGAAAAATGATAAGAATCAGCAACATGTCTATCAAAAAAAGATTGCTATAGTAGAAAGCAAGAAAAAGAAAAAAAAGGAATCCAGGAGAAATTCAGCAGGGTTCACCTAAACCCCTAATTCATGTAAGGATTATTAGAAAAATTTTTCAAGACCAGAGAACACCTAAAATGTGTGTTCCCCCAACTTTATTCATGTATTTCTTCACCCATATACACCGAGGGCAGGTGCTGGGCCAAACACTGGAATTATAGCACCGAGCAGGACAGATACTGTCCTGCCTTCACTGAGAGCATAGTGAGAAAATCAAATATTGCGTGACACACGCCAGGAAGGAAATATGTTGTTTTGATAAAAAATGTGGCGTGTTTTAAGAAACAGAAGAGCAAAGTTCACAAAGTGTGGTGCACAAGTAGGTAGGTAGGAAGAATGCGGAGAGCTTGGGGAGGGAGGCAGGAACCAGACCCTTCAGGGCATCGAAGGCCAATTCAGGAAGGTATGTATAACTTTATTGAAAGGGTAAAAAGCAGATGTAAGGGGGTTTTAGCAGAAAAATACCTTGATATGATTTACTTTCCTAAATGTCACTGGCTGCCATTTGTAGGCTGAACTGCAAAGAAGGAGAAGTGGAAGAAGGGTGGCCAGCCTGCATCTATGTTAGGAATATATATGAAAGAAGAAGGGGATTGGTGAGGGTGGCAGCAGTGGAGATGCAGAGAAGGGAAGCACGGAGAGAACAAGAGCGGAATATCAGCCTGACACTTGGGACTTGCTAAATTTAAGAAGCCCAACACATCAAGTGGTGTTTCCGCTGGATACATAGTATAAATGTAGCAGTCATCAGCATGCAGATGTCCAAGAAAAAGGTGTGAGAGAAGAAAAGAGTCTGGGACAGAGCCTGAAGAGCAGCAGCACTAAGGGGTGAATTAGAAAAGACAGAGAGAGCAGAGGTAGAGAAGGAGCAGCTGGAGAACTCCCTGAGCAGCCAAGAGACAAAGTCAGGTCAGCCAGGAAGAGAAGGGTTACAGGAAGGAGGAGGAAGGGACAGGAAACCTTCAGACAAGAGCCATGGAGGAGAGAACACTGGCCGGACTAGATCTCAGACTAGTTGAGCAGGCTGAAGGAAAGGGGGCATTTGAGAAGATGCTGCAGATGTTTGGGGAGAGGCAAAGAGGCATGAGATCATGATGGAGGATACTTCACATCTAAAGAGTTTGAACTTGGTCATGACGACATCAGGGATCCAACAAAGGATCTGGGCAAGAGCAGACGCCACTTGACATGTTTTAGGGCAAATCTGCAGCTCCGAAAGAGGGGAATGAGAAGAGAGCAAGAGAGCACAGTTTGGGGAATTTAGTTCAGTAAGTTTTTTTTTTTGTTTTTTTTTCCGGAAGACCCAATTATGACACTGGGAATGGGGATAAAGAAGACAAAATGGATCGGACAAGTACTTCGGAGATAGAAAGGACAGGATTTTGAAATGGGAATGGTCTAGAATAATTTTCAGGTCTTAACCCTGCAGTGATTCCAAGACTCCTGGGTGCTGTTAACCGATGGAAGGGAAACAAGAGTAGGAGCAAGTATGTGGAAGGAAGACAGTGTTTTACACGCACTGAATTTGGGGTCCTGTGGCATATCCACCTGGAAATATGAGCCTGATGCAAAGGCAGGGAGCCTAAGGTAAAAGTCTATGAGGGAGTCCTGGGCTCATGGATGTTAGTGGAAAGATACAGAAGAAGATGGGAAGGGAAAAGACCCCAAGAACAGCATTAGGGAATCCCCCATCCAAAGGGTGAGTTAAGAAAGGACTCATCAGAAAGTCAGAGAAAAATCAAGAAGGGGATGTCACAGAGGTCAAGGAGGGATAGACAGAAAGGGCAGTCAGTAGTATCAAATAGTATTAAATGTTACAAGAAGGGCCATAAAAACTGCATAAATGTATGTAGACACTCACATAATCTCTAGAGATAGATACTATTAATATATACAGATAAGTACATACATATAGTCCAGGTTTTAAAAAAGCAAGTTTTAAAACAACCAAAGAGCTGAACACAGAAAATTTCAATCATGGACAAGGGACGTTTAATCTGCATGAGTATGAGAGCTTTTTAGTATGTGATATGAATATTATATTGTGTGCAGTATCAAGAAAAACTAAATGTTTATGACAGATACAAGTGCTGAATAAATAACAAAGAAGAGAGAAGCTGTGATGTCAGCATTCATCTTGGCCTACTAACCACGCCATCTATTAAAAAAATTATTTTTAGTCATAGCAATAATTATGTAACAATAAGTAATCATTACTTTTAGGTTGTTCTTTAGTTTTAAAGCAAGCAAATAACCCAAAAAGAATAAATTTAAATTTTAAATATGTTGTTCTAATTTAGTAAAAGATTGCATGTATAAATTAAATTTCCCACCGAACAAAAATCACACCTCCTAGGTCACCTGTTTTACACACTGCTACATTTATACTATGTGTCCTTACTTAACAAGTGACCCCTTACCAATGACAAAGGGCCACTTGGTAAGATAGGACTGAAGACACTCGAGCTCTGTTTTTTTGTCCCAGCTAACTTGGAATCATCCTCTTAAATTCAGAAAACCATAGAACCACATTGGCGGGAACTAAGAACTGCTGAAAAGATTCAGAAGAAATTGGAACTTATTCTTGAAAGGACCAGGTAGAGCAGCTGAGTGCTGGTGTGCTGAGGGGACTGTAGAGAAGAACAGTCCCTCAAACTAACTTTCACATAAACTGCAACATTCATTAAAGGATAAGTAAGCAAAATGTTCTCATGTGAAGGCTATGTACATAATTAGAACTCAACAGGATTCATAACAGTTGTTTAGAACATAGATCAATAAAGGAAATTTTTAGAAATTTATTAAGGACTTTGTTAAAAATTGCTGGTATGTGGTGATAATAAAAAGTAGACCACCAAGTCTTAGCCAGTTGTGCAATTTTTTAATAAATTTTCTACCAAAGATACACACTCTTACTATCTACCCCCAGGGCAGATCACTTCCACTCACCTTGCCCTTGGTAAAGCCCTGGGATTGGGATCCGGCCTGTATACTTCCATCAAGCTCCCCAAACACCACCACTACTCTGATTTACCCTGGAAGGCCCTTTTGAGAACCAATGTGTGCCACAGCTTCAGAAAGTGAAATATTCAAATTAGATGCTTACAGAAATAGTAGGTTCTTTCCGGATTTTTTTTCCTACATGAGTAGAATTTTAGCTCTTGCTACGAAAAATAAAAGCGTAATTATATGAGATAATGGATATGTTAATTTTCTTCACTCTAGTAACAAAAGTACTGTCTATGCATGTATATACAATAAAATTTATTGGGAAAAAAAGAACAGAAAACAATGGTATTAGGCATTTAGAGAAAGAACTGTTCTGCCTCATGTATACTACATACACTTCAGGAGGGCCAGGCACAGTGGCCCATGCCTGTAATCCTAGCACTTTTGGGAGGCTGAGACAGGTGAATCCTCTGAGCTCAGGAGTTTGAGACCAGACTGAGCAAGAGTGAGACCATGTCTGTACTAAAAATAAAAAAAAAAGTGAGCTGGGCATTGTGATGGGTGCCTGTTGTCCAGCTACTAGGGAGGCTGAGGCAAGAGGATCTCTTGAGCCCAAGAGTTTGACGTTACTGTGAGATAAGCTGGTGTCATGGCACTCTAGCCAGAACAGAGTTAGACTATGTCAAAAAAAAAAAAAAAAAAGGAAGGAAAGAAGGACGAAAAGGAGGGGACAAGGAAGAGGGGGAGGGAAAGAAAGAGAGAGAGAGAGAAAAGAAAGAAAGAAACTGAAGAAAACAGAGCCTGCAAGCTAGGCCGTGTTTGCCAAAAAGATAACTGGTGATTTTTGAGAAAACTGTTTTGAAAGAACTGTTCTCCATAATAAAGCTTGTTGAGGAAAGAAAGAGAGACAGAGAGAGAAATCAAGGAAAGAAAAAAGAAAGAAGGAAAGGAAGGAAGGAAGGAAGGAACGAAGGGAGGGAAGGAGGGAGGGAGGGAGGGAGGGAGGGGAATCTTGCCTCTACAGAGAATTTAAAAAATGAATTAAATGTACCATAACAGGTGACAGAGGATTGGAATCAGTCATTAGAGAGTTTAATACTAAAAGGAATGAAGTCATTTGGAGAGTGATTAAACATACGACAGTCCACAGGAATGTTTTTTGTTTGTTGGCCTGAAAAAAAAAAAAAAAAGATAAGAAGACATGTGCAGACTAGACAGAAAGGGGGAGGAGATGTGCAGATAGTCCCCTGGGGGCAACCAAGATTAGGGCTATAAGGAGACAGCTGCTGATCAGTGGCTGAGCAGGTCGAGAGGGAAAGCTCCAAGCACTGAGGCCACTGCCCATGGACAGGTCGAGTGGGCTTCCAGGGAACCTGGTGACAGTCTTGGGAAAGCTGGAAAACTCAAATAACTACAGGTTTGATGTAGACAGAGAGAAGCCCAATAGCATGAAAGTGGGAAATATGAGGGTTGTGATCATAAAAGTATTATTTTCAAGATTATACATTTGGAGCAAATACAGTCAATGACTGGGTTATTTGGGCTTCCAAAGAAAAGCTTTACTTGAAGGCTGTGATTAGGCAGGTGAATAAACAAGGGCTCGAGCGCTATCCTCAGGTATCAGAAGAGCAGACATAGCCTATGGTTACAAACGATACCACTTTTCTGAGGAGTTTGTGGTAAAGTACTTTTCAGACATATGCTAGACAATGGGATTTTGTACCTTAAATAAGTGATATATAGGGTTCAGAGAGTTTTCATCGAGATACAGGTGGTGAGATCTTTAATGCTTTTTCTTTATTATCTTGAGGAGAACTACTTCTTCCGGAGATTAGCTTTATAAGATAGTCATGATGAAAAACACTCAGAGGCCAACCAGAATTTATGAAGCCTAGTAGGAAGACCTTTACCACAATTAATTTACTAAGAAGTTTTTCTGGTTTTTTTTTTCAACTCAGAAAAATAAGGCTTTCTTAATAAATAAATTTTGGTAAAAATTCAGAAATTTATTAAAAATAAAACAAAAACTTTTTTAATCTCATCATCTAGAACTAAATATTATTTATATTTTGTTTTATATGTGTGTGCATATGTATATACATCTACATATTTTTAAGAGATGACAGTTTGGGCAAATTGTGGCACTTTGGTAGATATTACAAGCTACTCTGAATACAAAGATGTGAAAGAAATTGGAAAAGGAAATGAGAATTCTGACCCTTAGCCTCTTGGTTTGTCAATTTCTGGGTTTTAATTTAATTAAACACTTTGCATACATGCTCAATAATTGAAATTGAAAAGCGTAGTATCATCCAATATTGCTTTGGATTGCTGGGCATTGAGACTTTAAGTGATATTTAATATATAAGCTATTGGAAGATGGATTAACTTTTTAAAACCCTTAGAAAACTGTTTAAATTTATGAAATAAATGGCTGTGACTGCAAAGAATTAATGTAGATTTTCTTTTTTTTTTTCACTTTCTCAGTTTGTCGCCCTCAGTAGAGTGCTGTGGCATCACAGTTCACAGCAACCTCCAGCTCTTGGGCTTAGCTGATTTTCTTACCTCAGCCCCCCGAGTACCTGGGACTACAGGTGCCTGCCACAAGGCCCGGCTATAATGTAGATTTTCAAAGGCTCAATCTTAAAGCTAATATTATTTTGTTCATGACAAGAAAAAAATGAAATTAGAATGAGATCACAAGGGAATTGAGAAGACCACCCAAAGGAAACTAGAACAGATAGGAAATAAGTCCAAAGATCCCCAACTTGTCAAAGACCTGAATTTAAACAATAATCAATATTCCAGCCAACAATTCTTTCCTTTAATGATGTAAAATGAGTAGACTTGTAATTAAAAAGCCCATAACTTCTCAGTGCCTCCCATTTTAAGTTAATAAATATGAATATGTCACATAAAGCAAAATGGATGAGTGGTGCAGTTACCAGTTATTCAGAAAGGGAATGAAAGATAGAAAGTTTGTACTTAAAATATCTAAAACGGAGATAACAGTTTTAGTGTAAGTCATTGCCTAAATGATTATCCAAGCTTCTCTTATCAGAATCAACACTTAATATTTCATTTTAATCATTTTTTATTATTAATCTCTTATTATCACAAAATGAAAATAACATCAGATATTTCCTTTTGCTATTTTGATGAAGTCCTAAAATCTGAGTAAATGGGAAATTTTCTCTAAATAAAACCTTTTAACTCAAATTGGGAGAAGTGAACTGACCTTCATTTTATTTCATGTTAACAGTGCTGAGTAGTAAAATTTATAGCTAAAGAAATTGGCTTGTCCTTTCAGGCAGTATCTCACCATCACTGAAATAAAGCAAACATCCACTGTAGGGCCTGCCTAACTTCTGCTGTTTATTTCACAGGTAATTAGTTGAGATCTTTTATATTCTGCTAAAAGAGTCAGTCCAAGAAGAAATGGAAAACACTGGACAAAGAAAATATAAGTTGATCTTGTTCGCATCAAGGATTTCTCGGTAGGAGATCTTGCCATGGCTTTCATTATCACGACAACCAGTAGGTGTTGCTATAGAAACTATACTGTTAACAAGCTAACAGAACAAGGCAGAGACAGACAAATGATGAAAATTTAAAAAGAGAGAGAGAGGAAATAAAGGCTGTAAGGTTTGGCTCATATAAATGAGTCGCTTGCTTTAAAATTGTACCTTATCTCTCCTGGTCTTGCATTAACACTGCCTGGATAATAAATGGCCAGTTATGAAAACAATATGCTAAATTTACTCAGCCCTCTTCAGGCAAGGTCTCAGAGAGCTCTATAATTGAGCCTGAAATTAAAAGCAACAATAAACCTATACCTTTAAAAATTAGGATGTGAAAGTCCAAAGTGATCCAGACAATTAATGAAGTGGCTCCCAGTCCTCAAGGATGTAAATACTGTGCATTTATTATCTATGTTTGCCAAATACATTTGAGAAATCTGTTCAATATAGTAAAAAATAAAAGATATCATCTCAGGCCTATTAATAATTAGGTATCAAGGAAGAAAATAATTCAAGCACTTTTATGTACTTTTTTACAAAAAATTTTATATTATATATTTGAATTGAAATGTTATAAAAATCATCATGAAACTTCAGCCTCAGGTAGTGGAAAGGTGTATGATTTGACATTTTATCCTGTTAACATTCAGGTGAAACAAAAAGATAGGGAATTATATCCAAAATATATTTGAAGTTCATTTATAAATCAAATCAGTCGTCTGGGACTGCCAGGTGAAAATACTTCACATTTCTATTCTGTAATTGCCTCATTTTTAAGCCTAAAACACTCCCAGAAAAATTTTCCACTTTCCAAAGGATTTCTGTTCATACAGATGGGAAAAAATTCAGCCATTTGTTTTTAACAGTATTCCTCAAGTGGAAAAAGAAAACAGTTATACTGCTATCATTCTTCACCAGCACAAGTTCCTCAACAGCCTGTGAATATAAATAAGGTTATATTAATGCTCAGTGTTCAAATTACAATGTCTCTTCACCTGATTGATTTCTGTGCCCCTATGATATGTTTCCCAATTATTTCTACAAGTTCCCAAAGAGATGATCACATATACTAAGCAAAAGTCTCCTTTATCACCGAGGGCTCCCTCTGCCCTCTTACTTTCAATTTTACCAGCGTCCCCTGCTCTCTTGAACACAAGCCACAGCAGATCCTTACTATCGCCCCTGTTAAGGATTTCCTCACAGGATCCCAGAGTCCTTGAAGAGGTAGGAAGAACAACCTATACTCCAACTCCAAGCCCACTTTCATTATTCTCCAATATTCAAATAATAAATTACGATTCATTCAAATGATTATTTGGCAACCATGTCCTCAAATATCCCTGTTGTGGCCAGAGTTGCACAAAATGCTTCATGGAAACAACTCCTTCAGCATATATGTCTAAGCTCCAACTAGATAGTACCTGGTTTTCTAAAAAAGTTACTGATTTTTGCAAGTAGTAACAACATCATTCGAGCAAACAACAGTTTGAAGGGACTCTACTTACTGGAAAAACTGACTCTATACCTTCAAACAAAAGCACGTCAGCCACTGAACACATGGGCTTTGTCCACTCAGTGGGGCCCCTTTTAATAAACCATGTGAAGGCACATGTAGGTTAAATACCTTGATCTTCCCATACCAGATGCTCTCTTCTTTTCGGAAACCCTTGAGAAACAACTCCATCCATTTACATTTAGGCTCTTCTTTGATTACTTACCTTCCCACTTCCTTCTGATCGTCCTGTAGAAAATCCCCAGATCCAGTGCACAATGTTGTGAAGTAAATCTCTGGAACTATTTTGTTTTGACAACTGTGTACTCATTGAACAATAGCTCTCCCTTTCCCCCTCCCCATCCCCTAGAAGCCACCAATCTACTTCCAAGAATTTGACTACTTATAGATGGAATCATGCAATATTTGTGTTTTTGTGACACACTTATCTCGTCTTCCCATAATGTCATCAAGGTTCATCCATGTTGTAGCATATGACAGAATTTCTTTCTTCATTAGCAGTGAATAATATTTCATCATATGTAAATACCACATTTTCTTTATCTCTTCATCTGTTGACAAACTTTTAGGTTGCTTCTACATCTTGGCTGTTGTGAATAATGTTGCAGTGAGCATGGATGTGCAAATATCTCTTTGAGATGCTGTACTGGATTCTTGTGGCTATAGACCCAGAAGTGGGATTACAGGATTGTATGTTAGCTAGTTCTATTTTTAATTTTTTGAGAAACCTTCATTCTGTTTTCCATAGGACTGACACCATCTTAATTTTCCACCTGAAGCCTGTGTTTTTATTCCAGTTAATTGACTGTATGGTCTTGTTGTTTTTCATTTCTTTCTTATATTATAATCTGCAGTTTAATACCACAACATGTATGTATTTCATTCAATGACCTATTTTGATAGCTAACACATTTGAGAGCCAAGTGTTGCTCCAAAGTATATGTAGAGTTTCAAGCTCACAGATTTTACTAGAATTTCCCTCTCTGAATTTACCGAGTTTCTAGTAATGCAATCTCTAGCACGTAGGGTCAGGAACAAATTTAATTTTCTAAACAATAAGCCAACTACCCAACACAGCAAAATGAAGGCAGACACAAGCCCAGCCCAATAAATGCAAAATTGGTAAGATGAGAGCAGCAGGAAAAATACAGGAGCTGCTGAACATAGGCATGACTGATAATTATACACACACACACCACAGAGAGAGAAGAAAATAACATCCCTGGCCTGAGAATTCAGCTTTTTCATCTTCCCTGGGCCAAAACATAGCAGTTCCCTCAATATCCCTGAGAAACAAACCCTCCATGGCCTCACCGTGGAGACCTTTGCTCTACCACAAGCCTTCTGTAGGTCAAAGTGGTGCTGTATCCATACTATCCATACTGCAATCATGCACCTGCCAGAGTGTTGCAGCATGGAAATCAGGGTGGGGCATTTCCATCCTTCCCTCCCTTGGCCAACTATGATTCAAACATGTTCAGATAGGATTTGACCAATGGTGGAAACACAGTTATAGCTACTCTTTTAATATTTTTACTTTTAAATGACAATAAAAGTTCTTGTGGCAAAATTCTATTCAACAGAAATATACCACATTCGCACCAGGTTATTTTGATTTGGAACTTTTTAATAAAAGCCATTCTAACATGGGTAAGGTGTTATCTCATTGTGGTTTTAGTTTGAATTTCCTTAATGATTAGTGACATGGAGTATTTTTTCATATGTTTATTGGCCCTTTGTCTATCTTCTTTTGAAAAATTTCCATTCATGCCTTTGCCCACATTTTAATGGTGCCATTTGTTTTTTTCTTGCTGATTGCCTTGAGTTCTCTATAGATGCTGGTTTTTAGCTTTTTATCAGATATAGATCATGCAACTATTTTCTCCCATTCTTTGGTTGTCTATTTGTTCTGTTGATTAGGTGTGCAAAAGGTTTTTTAATTTAGTGAACTCCTATTTATTTATATTCTGTTGTTGCAGTGATTGCCATTGGTGTCATGCCTATATCTAGAAGAGTTTTCCCTGTATCCTAGAATTCTTATGGTTTCATTCCTTAGATCTAAGTCTTGAAGTTATCCATCTTGAATAATTGTTTTAAATGATGAGAGATATGGACCCTGTTTCATTCTTCCATGTGTAGCTATCCAGTTTTCCCAGTACCATTTATTGAATAGGGCTTCTTTCCCCCCACATATGTTATTGTCTACTTTCTTAAAGATCGGTGGCCGTATGTAGATGGCTTTACATCTGTGTTCTCTTTTGTTCTATTGGTCTATGTCTCTATTTTTGTGCCAGTACAAAGCTGTTTGGGTTACTATAGATTTGTATAATTTAAGTCTGGAAATGTGGTACCTCCAGGTTTGTTCTTTTTACTTAAGATCACATCTGCTATTAAAGTTCTTTTTCGGTTGGTTCCAAATGAGGCATAGAATTATTTTTTCTAGATATATGAAGTATGACATTGGTATTTTGATGGGGATCACATTGAATCTGTACATCACTTTGTGTAGTAGGGACATTTTAACAATGTTTATTCTACATACCAGCATGGTGTGTTTTCCCATTTGTTTGGTCATTTGAGATGTCTTTCCTCCAGGTTTCATAGTTCTCTTTATAGAGATCTTCCCTCTCCTTGGTTAAGTATATTTATAGGTATTTTATTTTCTTTGTAGCTATTGTGAATAGTATTGAGTCTGTGATTTAACTCCCAGCTTGACTGTTATTTGTGTGTATGAATTCTATGGATATGTGTGCATTGATTTAGTAACCTGAGACTTTGCTGAATTCATTTATCAATTACAGGAGTTCCTTGTTGGAGTCTTGCAGTTTTCTAGATATAAGATCAAAACACCAGCAAAAAACACTAGTTTGACCTATCTTTCACAGTTTGGACACCTTTATTTCTTTCTTTTGTCTGATTCCTCTGGCTAAGACTTCCAGCATTATGTTGAATAGATGTGGTGATAGATAGTAGACACCTTTGTCTTATTCCCTTTTTTAGTAGGAATGCCTTCAATTTTTCCCTATTTAGTATAATGTTGGATGTGGGTTTGTCATATATGGCTTTTATAACTCTGAGATATATTCCTTCTATGCCTCGTTTGTTAAGGGTTTTTATCATGAAAAAGGTGCTAGATTTTTTTGAATGCTTTTTCTGTATCTATTGAGATGAACACATGATTTTCATTTTTGTTTCTGGTTATGTAGTGAATCACATTTATTGATCTATGTGTGTTGAACCATCCTTGCATCCCTGAGATGAAGCCTGTTTGAATGTGCTGTTGAATTTGGTTTGAATTTTATTGAGGATTTTTGCATCTATATTCATAAGGGATATTGATAACAATTGGTCTGTAGTTTTCTTCTTTGGTTGTGTCCTTTCCTGGTGTTGATATCAAAGTGACACTAGCTTCATAGAATAAGTTGCAGAAGATTCCCTCATTCTGGATTTTGTGGAATAATTTCTACAATATGAGTGCCATCTCTTCTTTGTAGGTCTAGTAAAATTCTCCTGTGAATCCATCTGGCCCAGAGTTTCTTTTATTACTGTTTCAATCTTACTTCCCATCATCACTATGTTTAGAAATTCTATTTTTTCCTGGTTGAGACTTGAGAGGTTCTGTGTTTTTAGAAATTTGTTCATTTCCTTTATGCATTCACTTTATGTGCAAAGAGATTTTCGTAGCATTCACAAGTGATATTTTGTATTTCTGTGGTATCCATTGTAGTATTTACTTTTATATTTCTGATTAAGTTTATTTGGGTCTCTTCTATCCCTAGTTAATCTAGCAGGAGGTCTATCAATTTTGTTTATCTTCTCAAAGAACCAGCTTTTCTCATTTATTCTTTGTATTTTTGTTTGTTTTCCATTTCACTTAGTTCTCCTCTGACCTTAGTATTTGTTTTCTTCTGCTGGCTTTGGGATCAGTTTGCTCTTCTTTTTCTATTTCCTCAAAATGTGTCATTTAATTCTTTATTTGTAATCTTTTGATATAGGCATTTAAGGCCATTAATCACATAGATTTTGATAGCTTGTGTCCTCTTTGTTATTCAGTTTGAGGAATTTTTTGAATTCTATCTTAACTTCACCACTGACCCAATAATTATTCAGCATCAGTTATTTAATTTCCATGATTTTGTGTAGAACTGAGTGTTGCTCTTGGAGGAAATTTCTAGTTGTAGTCCATCATTGTCTGAGAAGATACATGATAATGATTTTATAACTTTTTTTTGAATTTGTTGAGACATGATTTGTGGCCAATGATATCAGTCTTGGATAATGTTTTATGTGATGATGAGAAAAATGTATATTCAATAGTTTGGGGGGAAATGTTCCGTAAATGGCTGTTAGGCCCATTTGTTCTAGAGTCCCAGAACAAGTCTAGTGTTTATTTTCTGTTTGGATTATATACTCAGTTTAGTCAGTTGGGTGTTGAAATCCTGGGCAATTATGATACTCTATTTACCTCTTTGCTTAGATCTTTGCTTAGTAGAATTTGCTTTATGATTCTGGGTGCTCCTGTGGTAGATGCAAAAATATTTAGAATTGTTGCATCTTCTTATTAAATTGCTCTCTTTACCATTACACAATTACCATCTTTGTCTTTCTTTACTATCATTGATTTAAAGTCAGTTTTATCTGATATAATAATGACTACTCTTGCTTTCTATTTTCATGGAATATTATTTTCATTCCTTCACCTCAAGTCCCTAAGAATCCTTATGGGTTAGATGTGTTTCCTAGAGATAGAAGATAGTTGGCATGTATTTTTTCACTTATCCAGCCAGCCTATGTCTCATGAGTGGAGCATTCAGACCATTCAAATTGATTGACAGAATTAATATATGGGATGCTATTCTGTTTATCTTGTTGGATGGTACTTTATTGCCTTGTCTTACCTATTATGTTATTGCTTTATGTGAACTCTGACCTTTAATTTGGGGGCAGTTTTATACTGGTGGGTGTCTATTTTGCAGATCTATGTAAGGCAGTTCTGAGTATTTCTTATGGAGCATGCCTGATCTTAACAAGTTCTTCAATGTTTTCTTATCTGGAAAAGTCTTTATTTCTCCTTCATTTATGAAACCTGGTTTTTCAGAATACTATATTTCTACACTGGCCTTTGTTCTTTTTAAGAAGACTAAAGATGAGGCCCCAACCTCTTCTAGTTTATAAGGTCTCCATTGAGAAGTCTGTAGTCAGACTGACAGGTTTTCCTTTGTAAGTTACTTAACGTTTTTGCCTTATAGTTTGCAGAAGTTTCTCCTTCAGGTTGACTTCTGACAGTCTGATTATTATGTGCCTTGGTGATTGCCTCTTTGCAATGTATCTCCCAGATGTTCATTGAGCTTCTTGTACCTTGCTAAATTTCCAGCAAGATTAGGGAAGTTTTCCTCCATTATTCCATCAAATACATTCTCCAGCCCTTGTGCATTTTCTTCTTCACCCTCAGGGATGCCTAAGATTCTTATAATTGGCCATTTTACTTATCCCCATATTTCCTGTAGGCTTTATTCATTCATCTTAATTCTTTGTTCTTTATTTTTTACTGAGTTAATTCAAAAGGGTTGTCTTCAACCCCTGAGATTCTTTCTTCTAGTCTAGTCTATTGTTAACATTTGCTGATGTGTTTTCTCTTTCCTTCAATGAATCTTTTATTTCTAGGAATTCTGCTTGGTTTTTGTTAGATATTATAATGTCCTTAGTGAATTTTTCATTCATTTCCTGAATGACTTTTCTGGTTTCCTTGAATAAATTTTCCATTTTCTCTTGGATTTCATGGAGTTTCCTTATAATCCATATTAGTAATTCTTTATATATCATGTTAATATTTTTATTTTTATTTTCATTGTTATCCATTGGTAGAGATCTAGTGTTCTCCTTTGGGGTTATCTTTCTAGTCTAATTTTTTATACTCCCAGAGTTATTTCACTGATTCATTCTCATCTGGAGCATCTATTCCTACTTATTTTTGCATTTTATTTTGTTTAGATGGAACTTTCACACACACATACACACATACACACACATATAAAGGTGTACTTGTAGCCTATGTTGGGTAAGAAACTTTGGCTTTTCTTGTGGCTGCTTTGATGGCAATCTAGCTTCTGGATGGATGCTTTTGGTATGGATATCTTTAGCATCTTAGCATGGTGGTTTTCTCAGTTGGTAATTGTAGGCTATAGCAGTCTAATTATTATGTGCGTTGGTGAGTTATGGATGTGGGAAGATTCCCTCTCTCTTGATGAGGGAGGATGATGGGGTTTGAAATCCTTTCTCTTTCTCCAGCTCCACTTCTTAACAGTGTGAATTGTATTGGCATGCTCAGTTTAATCTCTGAGACAGTAGGTAGTGCTTCTGAGTAAAAATCAACCACACCCCATATGACTGAGTCAATAAATGTTGTAAAGAGCTGTGCAATTTTACCTCCACGGCAGTAGGTGGCACTTGCCAAAAAGTATAAGCTTCAGTGTTGTTTTGGGGACTCCTGACTGGCCCCTCAGGAAAAGTACTTGAATTCCCCAGGTGGAGTGCTGAAATTTCAAACTAAGTCTTTATTCTCCACTACAACATGAGTGGGGAGTGAGGCTGGCCAAGGCTGGGTTGGGTGATATTGCCTTGAGGCTCCACAAAAGCTGGTAAGGTAACTGTTTCTTAGGAGTCGAAGGTCCACTCCCAGGCTTCTGCAGAAAGCCACCAGGGAGGGGCTAAATGGCCCTGCTCAGCCAGAAATTCTGCTTGTGGGGGAAGAGCTGTCTGAGATTTAGTCTGGCTATCAGGAGCTGGTTTTGCTCTTCTCCCCATTCCCCTGCTCTGTGCTCTCCCTCTGGCATCTGCCAGAAGGCAAGAGCTCAAACTAGCTGAGCTCCCTAACAATGGCACTGCAGAGTGGGAGCTTCCCTGTCTATGATCCCACCCTGGGCTGAGAGCATGCCTTTCTGTGTAGGAAGGGGTGATCTGTGAATGGACTGCAGCTGGGACCCACACTGCACTCTATTTTCAGTTCTGCCCACAAAGGCTCCCTCATTACCTGAGGTTACTTCACAAATCTCTCCATGCCCCCAAACAACACAATTGAGTCCCAGGGGAACATCATGTAGCCTATAGGCATGTCCCTGAGTCTCCAAAGATTGATCCCTGACCATGCCAAGGAGAAACATGCTGGTCCTGAGTTGCACATAGGATGCTCAAGCAGATTTGATATATCTTTGCCTGGCAGCCTCTTTGTGATCATTTCCTGTCACCACAGACCTGAGCTGAGATAGCAAATGCCATACCACGTCTCCACACTCTGTGTACCTTTGTCTTCTGCACAAGGGCTTCCTGTGCTTTTGTCTCACTCATTCTCACACAGACATTCCCCAACTCTGGCCCAGACTACAGGAGCTGAAAGAGGCCAGTGGGTATCAGGGATCTGTGTGCCCCTCCAGCAAGGCCTGGATATTTCAGGCTGCCTTCCAGAAAGACGGATAGAGATGACAAGAATTCCAATTTTCCTCCATCCAGACTCTTTTCCTTACCTGCCCTGCTCACAGCTATTGAGAGAGATGATTGACCTATGGCTTCAGAACTAGCTGCTTCCCCCCTGTTGCTGCATCTACCACACCAAGACTTCTCCAGAAAGTGGGGTGGATACCTTTTTCTTCTTAAAGACTGGAGAAAACTAAGGGGTGCTAGACCTTTAGCTGCTTCTCACCAGCCCACCCTGGTGTTGCTTACCCAGCTGCTCCATCAGAGTAGGCACACCCCAAAGCAAAGTTTTGTGGTTATGGGAAGTGGCCCTAATGAGGCTGGAAGACTGGTGTGTTGTCCTCACTGGTAGCAACTGCTTTGGGGCTCGTGAGAGTAGAAAGGCTATCCAGAAGATTGGGATCCTGCAGACTGACAGAGATGTAACAGAAGAATAAACTGACCCTTTTTGCTAGACTCTAGTTCTCTCAGGAGTAGGGGAGATCTCTGCCAATAACTTGCCCCTTTTGGTTCTACTCTGCAACTTCTTCCTATGGAATCTCTGGTGGGTTCTGTCACTTTTCCCTTGGAATTACACCGAATCTATGTTTGTTTTTTTTGTTTTTCCTTTTTTTGCTATGTAGATAGTTGGTACCACTGATCTTAAGAGCTCTGCCTCTCAGTTCTTCATCAGCTTCATCCATCAGCTTCTATACACTTTCTCCCTTCTGCACACTCACTTTCTCCACATGGTAGGAGACATACCTCTGTTAGCTGCCAGGCTTATAAAGTGGATATTCCACAGGAAAAAAAAAAAGAAAGTTTTCTTTCTTCTTTTTTTCTTTTTAGAGACAGAGTCGCACTTTATCACCCTCGGTAGAGTGCTGTGGCATCACACAGCTCACAGCCACCTCCAACTCCTGGGCTTAGGCGCTTCTCTTGCCTCAGCCTCCTGAGTAGCTGGGACTACAGGTGCCTGCCACAATGTCTGGCTATTTTTCTGTTTAGCAGTTCAGTTGAGGCTGGGTTTGAACCCACCACCTTCGGCACATGGGGCTGGTGCCCTACTCGATGAGCCACAGGCGCCACCCCAGAGAGCTTTCTTTCTTTCTTTGTAATTTTTTAAGGGAAAGAAATTTTGTTCAAGTGGACATTTAGAGGAGACACCATATTACAATTGTCCTTTTTTGGATTGAGTACATCTCCTAGAAGAAATCAGAGTGGTTAAAGAACAAGAATGATTTAAGAAAGCATATCAGAAGAAAACACTAGAATAGAGGTAAGAGGGAGTGGATTCTTAAAATCTATAGTCCCAGATAAACTCATTGCAGAATCCCTATGAACCAAGTAATAGGCCCAATTTGAATCTACTCCACCCAAATTG
This sequence comes from Arctocebus calabarensis, assembly GCA_963573935.1. Lineage (NCBI taxonomy): Eukaryota > Metazoa > Chordata > Mammalia > Primates > Lorisidae > Arctocebus > Arctocebus calabarensis. Next base: position 23,615 of record CAUYON010075904.1, read on the forward strand.
TTTCCTTTGTAGTAGAGGCCTTGTAAAATTTAAAGAAAAAAGTTCTAGAAAGATTATATGAGGAAAGCTCCTGAATACTTGGCTTGTTGACATTGCATTTGTTTGTTGGCATCAAGAAGAAAGGTAATGTGTATTTTAGAATCTAATATTTCAGAAATAATAGTTCTAGACCTATTCTTTTAAGGGCTGAACACTCTAGATATAAAAAAAGAGATTAATGGATTCTCCCACACACAAAGTGCAGAGTGAAGAATCATTTCTATGCAAATGCTATTTTATTTATATTAACACATTTCTACTCCACATGATATATATGCTGCCCTAATTCTCCTCCTAAGGCTTTGAGCACTAACATCCATGTCTTAGAAAGAATATTCTATGGAGTAGGTCTAAGATATGGAAAATGGGGCCAGAGCCCACAAAACACATCTCACTTTTTCTTATCTTGAGTTCTGAACAAAGATCAAAACTGTTTAGAAAAGTTCTTGGCATCATGATGCAACTAGGTCCATGAGCACTCCAACAATATCACCAACATGCAAAAGAAGACAATTTTGCTACTCAGACCCTACCACAAAATTCAAGTTTCATGGAGTTAAAAATGCAAAATGAATGCAAGTGCATATTATCATTATTATTACTATTATTATTATCTTCCTTTTAAAGTTATCACTTCATTCTAGTCAAAAGAACATGAGCTGAAAACTAGAACAGTTGAGCTGAATTTTTGGTTTGCACAGACACTCCACCATGCTTCACAGTGTATTCATCTGTGAAAAAGATGCTAAGGGAAAGACTAGGATATCTTTCTATTCTCTTTATAGGAAACATCATAAAACTTTTTTCAAATGTTAACAAAATCAGCAATATATAGTCCAAAAATTGAGGGGGAAGAGAGCATTAAAGAGGTATGTCCACTCATCATTAAAAGCAAATTATTTTGTCATTCTTCTGGATTGTAACATCTAACGTAGTTATAAACTTTTAAAATGAAGTTTCTCGGGCGGCACCTGTGGCTCAAAGGAGTAGGGCACTGGCCCCATATGCGGGAGATGGCAGGTTCAAACCCAGCCCCAGCCAAAAAAAAAAAAACTCAAAAATAAAATAAAATAAAACAAAGTTTCTCATTCTAAGCCAAAACTTACTTTCAGATGTAAATATATAATTTGATATTTATAATTTTCTTTCTATTTTTAAAGAGTCCTCCCAAATTACAGAAGCTTCAGACACTGAAAAATCTGGATCCCAGATCCATTCTCAAGTATGAGAGAAGACCTCATTGATAAGATAACATTTTAGCAGAGACCTGAATAAGCCATAAAGTCATGCAAATTTCTGGGAGAAATGTTTTTCATGAAAAGGGAAAACCAAGGGAAAGAATTCTAGAAGGAAGGATTCTGGACAGTCGTTATGTTTCCTGGTGTGTCCCCAGGAGAAGAGAACTTTAAATCACCTTAAAAGACATCCCCATTTTAGCAATATATTGCCCCATGGGCTTGGCACTGCACCTGTCAGCCATGTCTTGAAACCACAGCTGTGGCAGACAGAACTCTGCCTATTCAAGATGTATTTCCTCTCTGACTTACTAACAGAACCCTGGCATTTTACGGGGCTTCAATGTGTCTAACACAGCAGGTCATGTGACAGTGTCTTATCAATGAGATCTAAGAAGTCCCACATGGGTCTTTTGGGAAAACCCTTTAAAAGTACTGGCTCAGTTGAAAAACTTATTTTCTTGCCCTTTCCTTTCTCTATATTCTTGCCTGAAGTTCAACAGTCAGTCTGGAACATTGGCAGCTATTCTGACCGGATGTAAGGAGGGTCAGTTCTTCTACCTTAAGGATGGAAGCACAAAAAGCTAAAAGGATCCCAGATCAGTGATAACATCATGGGGCCACCATGCTAACCCAGCACTGCCAACCTCAAGAATCTTTTACATGACATAAATAGAAAGTTCTGATGTGTTTAAACCACTGTTTTGTTCAGATTTCTGAAGTAGCTGGACTCAACTCCTAAATGAAACTTTAGGTAACGACAACAATTAAAAAAAAAACCCCACTTATCTATGCATTTTTACTTTTATGAAAATACAAATAAAACACCGCAAAGTTGAAATTTCAACTCACATATTACTGTAAATGGCATATATTTTCTTCCACACTGACTTGTTTAGAATAGTCTGCATAGAATCCACATAAGGCTTTCTTTTGAACATTTTAGTTGAATATTTTTTAAATGTGGGAAGTGAATAAAAATGTTGTTACTACAGTTTGCTGAATAATAATTCCCAATATTCAAGACACATAAACATCAACATCTTTTACAAAGAATATAAAAGTATTTATCACTTACATTATCTGAGACTGCAAAATCATCCAAAAAGAAATGATTCCTCCATCCCCAGGGGAGGAACCAAGATGGCAATCTGTAGCCAGCTTTCTGCAGAGGTTCCCGTCCAGAAGGAGAGTTAAAGGACAGAAACTCAGCAAGAAAGCTGATGGTTTGGATCTGAGCCAAAAGAAAAGTTCGAAGAATGCACATCAACCCTGCTGAGGCAACCTGAGACCCTGAGGACACAAACAAAAAGGTACAAAGCACATCACCAAGTGGACAGGAGTCCCCTCCCCCATGAGAGCAGCTTGCAGTATACTCCATACCTCCATACAAACAAGTGAGCAAAGTTCAGATGTCCTCCCACTCTACCCCACAGGAGAGACCCTCTAAAAACCAGACCTCCTTCCCCTACTAGGGTGCCATGGCACTCTCCAGCCAGGCATAAAACTGTATATACTCTCTACCTGCAAGTTGGAGTTCCTAGTATTCCCCTCCACTCTCACCCTGAAGTCTGGAGGCCTGTCCTCCACAGAGTACAGATTCTTAGAGATTTTCTAGAGGGGTGTGGATGGGGTGCGGGCTGTTGCTGATCTGTGCTGATTTTCCGGCTCAGGAGTGGTGAGAGGGGAGTGAGCCAAGAGGAGACCCAGCTGGAAAGAAGGTCTCCTGAGGCACGAAACAGCATCCAGCTGTGGGAACAATAGCAGGAGAGGTCACACCCTGAGGGTGTTTTGAGGAGACACTCCCAGTCTTCTGGGTGGCCAGGGGAAGCAGACAGCTTCTCCAGTCATAGCCACCAGCAGAGTGGACCGGAAACCAAGGCACGTGAAGGATATACCTGAGGTGGTACCAGCCGGGACAGAGCACAGGGATTAGAATACTCCCAGAGTCAGCTGATAACAAGGGTGAGGCTGCCTTGCTTAACTTCAGACTAACCTGGCCCTTAGGGGATGAAAGCTGAGACAAAGGGCTGGAACTCACAGACTGAGTCAGACCTATTTGCAACCCCAGTCTGATCAGGGAAAATAGCCTTGACGGAAATAAATTCTGTGAACTTCTTCTGTTCCAGCAGTAACATCAATCAGGGACAGGGCTGGGACTGACTGAATCACCCAGTCCCTATCAAGTACCCAGGTTGTCAGGCCTCACCTCCCCCTGCCAAACAGTGACAGGGAGTAGCGGACGGGTTGAGGAGCCACAGACCTCACTGTGACCCAGGCAGGCACAAACCTCTGGAGCATCTGCTCATTGGAGGAAACTGGATCACAACTGTTACCATCGACTGGGTGTGACAGAGGGGCAAGGTGGGGAAGGAGGCATCAACCTTCCCAGACTAATATACTTGCTGTGGGGGGGAGGGCACCCTCCTGAGCTCACAGAGCACCAGAGTGAATTATACTAGATCTTCCAGCACATCCCTGCTATCTAGTTGCCAGAGACTTTTTAACTCTTCCATTTGAGATCGGTGCTGGCTAGGACAATTGATTGGGACCTCTTCAACTGGGCCAATCACCCAAGGACATTCCAAGGTGGTACCCTGGGTATGTGGTAGTGAGAAGGTTTCATTTGGCTTTTCCAATTGTTGCCTGTGGGGGGTGCGGCGACGTAACTGCTGGCATTTCTTCACAGCTCAGATTTCAATCTGGAGTAACAGATTCTCTAGGGTAAGACAAAGACCAGCTGAAAATAAGACAGCCACTTAACCCCACCACACCAAGAAGGTCCCCAGTTTCACAAGCAGTAGCTCTCTACAAGTCCTTGGCAAAACTCTAAGGGAAAAGGTGCAGACACCAGTCCAAGCTTTCAAGCAAAGGACTAATCACTACTCCTAGAACTCCCAGCCCAAATTGTCCTTATCTACTCATCCAGCCAAACAATGTAAAATTAATCATGGGGTGGAATGAACAGAAAAGCTCTGGAAACATGAATAACCAGACTAGATCAACCCCCCAAGAAATAATTTGGCGGACACAAGTGAGGATCCTATGCATAAACAGATGGCTGAGATGTCAGAAATCAAATTCAAAATTTGTATTGCAAACAAGATCAATAAAATAGAGGAAAAGTTGGTTTTAGAAATTCAGGGTGCATTTCAAAAATTGTCTCAAGAAATCAAGGAATTCAAAGACCAAATGACCAATGATTTTGAAACATTGAGGCAAGAAGTTGCAGCCCTCAAAGATCTGAGAAACAAAGTAGAATCCCACAGCAACAGAATGGAGTAAGCAGAAGAAAGGATTTCTGACATGGAAGACAAAGCTATCAAACGCTCCCAAACTGACAAAGAGATAGAGAAATGGAAGGCAAAACCAGATCATTCTCTTAAACAGCTCTGGGATAACTCGAAGAAAACCAGCATTTGCCTTATAGGGATACCTGAAAATGATGAAGTGGCGTCGAGGCCCAGAGTCGCTTCTTTATGAGATTATGAAAGAGAATTTTCCAGACATGCGAAGAGATTCTGAAATTCAGGTAGCAGACAGTTTCAGAACCCCAGCATGACTCTACCTGAATAAAACGTCCCCCAGGCACATCATAATTAAGTTCACTAAAGTTAATATGAAGGAGAAAATTTTGAAAGCAACCAGACGCAAGAAATCTATAACCTACAAGGGGAAGAATATTAGAATAATGGTAGATCTCTCTGATCAAACCTTTTAAGTGAGAAGAGAATGGACATCAGCTTTTAATCTCCTAAAACAAAATAACTTTCAACCCAGGATCTTGTATCCAGTTAAACTGAGTTTCATTTATGATGGAGAAATTAAATGCTTTAATGACATCCACATGTTGAAGAAATTTGCCATACCTAAACCAGCTCTCCAGAATATTCTCAGACTTATTCTCCATAATGACCAGTGTAATCTTCCAACACAAAAGTAAACTCATCCAGAAACTTTTTATCAGAGTCCAACTCACACAGTGAAAAAAGGATTAAAAATGTCCACTAGATTTTCTCAAGATTTATTGTTGGTTTCAATAAATGTGAATGGTTTAAACTGTCCTCTAAAGAGGCATAGGTTGGCTGACTGGATACAAAAACTCAGGCCAGATATCTGCTACAAACAAGAGTCTCACCTTACCTTAAAAGATAAATATAGACTCAAGATGAAGGGATGGTCATCTATATTCCAGGCAAATGGAAAACAGAAAAAAGCAGG
>CAUYON010075906.1:0-10561 GCA_963573935.1 Arctocebus calabarensis
TATAGTGATCAAGGAAATGCCATGAAGGATATCTGTAACAGTATGATCAAAATATTTCTGAATGTATATGAATCGTGCCCTGTGATTGCACCAATGTACATAATTATGATTCAATAAAATTATTAAAAAAAAAAAGTGAAAAAACCCTTCTGTTTCCACAAAGCAACTTCTCAAAATAGTACCCTCAAGGGACACAGATAGGCAAATGCTTACATTGGCCCACTGATCAGCTACAAGAGTTTTAGCAAAACAAATAAATCTTCTGAGCCCTCCAGGTCTAACCTGCTCTATTGTTTTAATCTATCTTCAGTTGAACCGGCAAAGAATGAACAGGTCAGATATTGGCACAATATTGGAAATGACTCCAGCTTGTTAAGAAAAAGGGAATGCAATGAGACTGCTGTTTCCGTGTTATACTAAACTATTCTCCTCCCTGCCCTCTCCAGGCAGTGGTCTGGTCTGACTGCTGAAGCAGTGTGTTACAATACAATGTCAAACTCCAGGAAATTGGTGTCACAATTTCTATAGCAAGTTGAGCATCCGTTCTGAATGTGCTTTTGTTCATCAGTGGGTGTGTGGGACGAGTAGACAGCTGGAATATTTTCTAAATGCAAAGTTAAATCTGCACTGTCAAAGAGTGCCAGCCGCCCCATCCTGCTGAGATTAGAGTTCCGCCTGTCTCCCAGCTTCTGAGCTCTGTGAGCAGGCATAGCATCATCCCAGCTGCTGTGGTGTCCATCATGTTCTGCCCAGCACAAAAAAGTGCTCCACGGCCAAGCAGGGCTGGACCTGAGGTCAGTACCCTCTAGCCCAGCTTAGTGCAAGAGTGGGAGAATCTGCCTCTAGGGGCCAGGCAGGTCAAGAAAGAGGCTGGGTCTGCCGTGACAAGCTGGATGGAGAGCATTTGCCCCTTTTCAATGAGATAGCAGCCGCTCTGCCATCTGACGGATGAATGCCATGTGGTGCTGGTGTTCCCAGAGCTTCAAGTTTTCAAGTGAATTCAAAAGTCTAGAATTATATGTGAAATGTCCTGAATTTTTAGGCAAAATATTTATATGCCAGTTGGATTGCCTCTACAGGCTGCCAGTTGGGACCTTTTTTCCTAAGCATTTGAAAACAGTTTATTTTATTTAAAAAAAAAAATCAAAAGCTTTGTTACTGAACTGCCCCCCTGGTGCAGCAAAGCCAAACACCCATACTGAGATTTGCAGTGAGAGAAGGCGAAGCATTATTCCTGGTGTTGAGCAAGGAGAATGCTTAAGACCCTAACTCCCCATTGGCTTCTAAGCAAGGGATTTTAAAGGCAAGGGTACATTTCAGGAGAGCAGAAGTTACAGTCAAAATTGTAAATCAATACATGGAGATCATAATTGGTTTGGCCAATTATAATTAGTAATATCTCCAAAAGTGGGATATCTGGAAGCAGGAGCTTATGGGTTATAGTAGCAGGTGGATTCAGAGTCTTTGATTGGCAATTGGCTAAGGAACCAAGGCTCTGTCTAACAAAATGGGTAAGCAGAAAGGAATGCTAAGATTTGGTCTGTGGGTGTGGCTTTCTTTAGGCCTCTCAGGAAGAAATTTAGAACAAAGATACAGAGGTTAGCTTATCTGAGGTCTGTGGGAGAGCTGTCTGCATTTTCCATCTGGTGAGGGTCTGGGTTTCTGAAAAACAACTTGGGGCCTTATGTCAAGATGTTATCTTTAGTTTCTGTAGGGAACCAAACATCTTGTGACTTTAACTTCCTTGGGTGGCTATTGTGTAAGCTGTGTACTGCCTTATTGCTTAGTAGTTTATTTCTAGGTGCCTGGAATTTCCCTCAAAGGGACTCAAGATTTTCCCTTTTTTTCCATGCATGAGTGGAGGGGAGGCATTAGACTCCTAAGGAGGTGGAGGGTATCTGCTCTGAGTAAGCTTTGTCTTACAGAATAACTTAAAAAAATAAGTTTTAATCACATTACCCCCAACTGGTGGTGCTCAACTAATTGGGGCCTGGTACTAGTAGCTCCCAAACCGGCATGGCCATAGTTTATCTGTCTTGTAGGAGTCCCTTAGTCCTTCTGTCCTTTCTCTTCCCTCCTCCTCACTGGGACCGGGAGCTCTGAGACCCTTAGGGAGAACTGAGTGGAAGCCTGGGGCCCACATGACGTCATTAGGGTCCCCCTCGACGTCATTAGGGTCCCCGTCCTCCTCCTCTGCCCTGACTCCTTCCTCGCAGCACTTAAACATGCTCAGGTCTCTATAAGCCTAGACAAAGCAAAACACCCCCACCCAGCCCACATTCCCATCCAGCGACTGCCCCTCCCTCTCCATCTAGCTCCTTGCAGGGTTGGCTGCACCTGCGACTTAGCAGCTGCCCCCACCACACCCCTGAAATTAATCTTGCCAAAGTCACCATGGACCTCCAGTGATACTTTCCAGACCTCCTCATCTGTGCCTTTTGGCGGCAGTTGGTTTTGCTGACCGACCGATCCCTCCTTGGGACAGTTTTCTCCTGAGTTGCCTGACTCCACTTCCCAGGGCTCCCTCCGACTTCTCTGCTGCTCTGTCTCAGGCTCCCACAGGTGCTCTGTCTCCTGCTGGGGGTTTGATGCTGATGATTCTCAGAGTCCCACCCCCCCTAAAGCCTGTCCTTTTCTAAGTCTTCACCCTCCACAGATGATCTCAACTTCTCTGTGGCCCATGCTGAGACCTGTGCACTAGGCATTCTGAAGCCTTCACCAGATCAGATTTCTTCCTGCACTCTGGGGGCTGGGGGCGGGGGTTTGTCACACTCCTGCAACCCTGCTGGACATCTCGAGTGGTGTCCCTTGGGCGCCACCTCAGTACACGTCTCATACTGAACCCCGCCCTCTTCTTCCTCTCTGCTCCTCTTCCTCTGGCTTTCAGTATTCCAGAGAACAGCTGACCTGTCCACCTGACAGCCCAGGTCAGACACCTGAAAACCCCTTCCCTTGCACCACTGCCCTCAGTTACCCAGCCCTGCAGCTCCCCTCCTCAGCATCTTTCAGATCCCAGCCCCTCTCTCCATGCCCAGTCCAGGGTACCTTAAGCCTTTGCTCAGATCACAGCAGCAGCCTCCATGGGGGAATCCCTGTCCCTGGCTTTTGTCCATCCTTCCCTCACCATTCTTTTATCCATACTGTAGCCAGGCTGACCTTTATCTTCTCCACTTAAAAACTTGGTTTTAGTCACATGATTTATGCAGCAAAGTGATCTTTCTAAAAGATAAAACCAACCGTCCCATCTTCAGCTTAAGACCCTACGTTGGCTCCCCTGACATGACTCGGTGGGGCTTCCCTTTCTGCTCTGATCCCCGCTCTGTGCTGCACCCACCTGCACTAACCTCTTAGTGTCTGCTCAGCTACGCTTGAGGCTGCAGTGTCTTAGTGCTCACCCTTCCTCTGTTCACCCTCGCACTTCTCACTTCTGGCTAGCTCCTGCTCAGCCTCCAGACTAGGAACCTTCCCTGAACCCTCACGTGGGCGAGGGGCCCCTCCTTGAACTCCCTTGAAGCATGGCTTTTTCCCATGCTCCCACCTCACAGCATCCTCACCAAACACATCCCAGGTGTTTTGTTGTGCACCCCTCCTTGATTACAGGCTTCTTTATTATTTATTATTTTTTTTTGTAGAGACGGAGTCTCACTTTATCACCCTCAGAGGAGTGCCATGGCATCACACAGCTCACAGCAACCTCCAGTTCCTGGGCTTAGGCGATTCTCTTGCCTCAGCCTCCTGAGTAGCTGGGACTACAGGCACCCGCCATAATGCCCGGCTATTTTTCTGTTTTTGCAGTTCGGCTGAGGCTGGGTTTGAACCCACCAACTTCGGCATATGGGGCCGGTGCCCTACTCAATGAGCCACAGGCGCCTCCCAGCCTTCTTTATTTTTAAAATCTTTTTTGCATAGTAGTTGCTTGGTCCACGATAGAAAAGGCATTTGAAATCTATATCTGTCTGTCTGTCCATCTGCCTACCCATATATGCAGTAAGAGAATGGTTGAATGAATTCCCAATGACCTTGGGAGGAATTCTCAGACAACCATCCAGTGGTGTATGGGAACCAGCTCAGATGGCTCCTGAGGGCCAAATGTGCGCACAGCGGTACCATGTTATAGCTTGAAATTGGTTGTGGCTGCAAGTCAGTGTTCTTCCCACCTTCGGCCTCCAACTGCTATGTAATCACTGTGGAGAGCCCTCTAGAGACTAAAACCCCCTCTTCAGAGCTTGGAAGCTGCTCATTACTCTATGCATCCCATTTGAGAGCCTGGTAATAATAATGATGATAGCTGCTGCAGTTTAATGAAGATTTACCATGTGCCAAACTCTGTGTTTAGTGCTTTACATACTTGATCTTGTTCAATTTTTAACAACCAAAGTAGGTACATTAACCCACCATACAGAAGAGGACATTAAGAATGGAGTTTGTGGGGGTCTGCTCAGCTGGTTAGATGGAGATTGCTGGTGCATCTCATGTCTGAGTCAGTAATATTAACTCTTTACTCTGCTGCCGTTCATAGCCAGCCTATTTAGCCAGGTGTTTCTTACCCTGGCTTCTCCAAAGTGGTCCCTGAATTTTTAGCTGGCCCTCACAGCCAACATTCCAGCTGACTGGGAAAAAATATCTTGTAATAAATAGGCCAACCAAGATCTTGATAGGAATTTCATCCAAGATTAAGAAATAACTAGGGGTTGTAACAAGTGGGTGTCAACAACAGTGACATTTTGAGTTGAGAGAATGATTTTAGTTTCTTTGGAGGGTACAAAGAATTAGGTTACATTTAGGTTTTTTTGAGGGTACAAAGAATTAGGGTTTGCATTTAGATAAAGGTCCTCTTATAATTGTATCTCACCTGATTTTAGTTTTTTGAAATGTAATAGTAGAAATAGTTTTTAACTAGATTTTCCCAACCACTGGGATAATGTAGGTCAATAATCATTTGTATTCAGAATTTAAGTGCCTCAAAGAAAGTGCCAGAACACCATCAGTCAAATGACCCATAGCCATTTCCCCAGTATCCCTTAAGAATAACACTCTAGGGGCAGCACCTGTGGCTCAGCGAGTAGGATGCCAGCCCCATATGCCAAAGGTGCGGGTTCAAACCCAGCCTTGGCCGAACTGCAAAACAGAAAAATAGCCGGGCGTTGTGGCGGGCGCCTGTAGTCCCAGCTATTCAGGAGGCTGAGGCAAGAGAATCGCCTAAGCCCAGGAGTTGGAGGTTGCTGTGAGCAGTGTGACACCACGGCACTCTACCAAGGGCGATAAAGTGAGACTCTGTCTCTACAAAAAAAAAAAAAAAAAAAAAGAATAACACTCTACAGGGGCGTACAACTTGAACTCCATGGGCCACATGCAGAGTATTTGAGTATTGTTTGCTTATCTGTGGTGTCAGATATTGAGAAAAGAATATAGGGACCATTTTTTTGTTGTTTGCTTATCAGCTTTCAACAGTGCTTGTGTATTTAATATGTGGCCTGAGACAACTCTTATTCTTCTAATGTGTGGCAGAAAAGAAAAAAGCCTGAACATCCCTGTAAGTCTAATACTTGGTGGTTGTAGGGTACTTTTAATTCAGAATCTAAATACTGCCCTGTCAGGGAGGAATAAAAGCCTTTTACTCTGCTCTTTCAGGTTTGGTGACTGGGGCCCTGTGAATAAAATTGACAAAAGACAGACTCACAGGAGAGAAAGGTTTATTTCAAATATGTATGGGGGGCCTCACAGAAATGAAATGAGCCTCCAAGGAGGCATTTGGACCCAGGAGTTTTATATCACTTTAACAAATGGGGTATAAAGGGCAATAAATTTGTGGAGAAGTGATAGGACAAAGGAAAGGCTTTAAACTTCTAGGGGCAATAGGTTGTGGAAAGGTCAGTATATGGGGGAAACTAATGGAAGATAAGGTTTATTTCAATAAGGATTGGTAAACAGATTCCCCTCAGTGCCCTCTCTGGGCTGATAAAAGTTTAGAGTTGTCTTCCATTCTGCCCTTCCTGGTGCGAGAGGGGAGCAGAACCACCTTCACACACAAATTTATGTCCTGCTTTTAGGCAAGTAGGGGGAGGGTAGAGTGAGTGTGTGTGTGTGTGTGTGTGTGAATTCTCAATCTCCTTTAGCTCAAAATAATCCTTATGTCAAAGTGGCATATTTTGGGGTGGCATATTCTGACCTCTGCAGTCCATACACAAAGGCCTGTCAATTTGTGCAGCTCCCTGAAGATGGCAGTAAATAAACTAGATGCTGCTGATGCTTCTCCTGTGGTCAGAGCCCAGATCTCATCATTGCTTGAATCGGATCCTTTTACAAAATCCCACACAGTGTCTATATCCTTCCATCTCACCTCTTTCCCTCTCCCACAATCTATTTGTTCGTCGGCTGCATCAAGGCTCCAGAATCTCAACTGTTTCAGTCTAATCAGCTTTTTCTGGCTTACTTTGGCATTTAGCCTGGAATCCAAGGTCAGTGTCTATGGTGGTTTCTCTCTTATTGAGCAACATGGACTCTCAGCTCCTTGTCACCTGATTCTGTCTGCACTTGTGCTACAGTTTATGTTCCTTGGTCAGTCCAACAGGTGTCAGTCTCTCCTGCACGTTGGAGCAGCTTACATGCAGCTGGTCTCAGGCGTGGTCTGAGGCTCCTAATGATGTCTCAATGAAGGGAGGAAAGCCCCCTGAACTCATCAAGAGAGTTCTTGGTTTCACACATGAAAGAATTTGAGAGAAAGCCAACTAGCCACAGAAAGTTTATTGAGAGAGACAGACAATAATTGATCCTGTGCTACATAGTTGGAGTCTTCTCCTCAGCAGGAGGAAGACCCCTTATGGGGCAATGGCAACATTTTTAAATGTTCAGAAACCTTATCATGACCAGCATTCTCTTGAGGTCATGCAATAAAGGTTAATCATAAACTGCCGTTGCAGCCGAGTGTGGTAGCTCATGCCTGTATTCCTAGCACTCAGGGAGGCTGAGGTGGGTGGATCGCCTGAGCTCAGAAGTTTGAAAACAGCCTGAGCAAGAGCCAAACTCCATCTTGACTAAAATATAAAAAATAGTAGGGCAGCACATGTGGCTTAGCGGGTAGGGCGCCAGCCCCATACACTGAGGGTGGCAGATTCGAACCTGTCCCTGGCCAGACTGCAACAAAAAATAGCCGGGCATTGTGTTGGGCGCCTGTAGTCCCAGCTACTTGTGAGGCTGAGGCAAGAGAATTGCCTAAGCCCAGGAGTTGGAGGTTGCTGTGAGCTGTGATGCCACAGCACTCTACGGAGGGCAATAAAGTGAGACTCTGTCTCAAAAAATAAATAAATAAATAAAAATAAAAATTGAAAAAATAGCCGATTTCAAGCCAGGCACCTGTAGTCCCAGCTACTCAGGAGGCTGAGGCCAGGGGATTGCTTGAGGTCAACAGTGTGAAGTTGCTGTGAGCAATGACGCCATGGGTGAAAAAGTGAGACTCTGTCTCCAAAAAAAAAAAAAAAAAACCCCAACAAAAAACCTGCTATCACAGTTTGTAAGGCATCTGGCTTAGTAATTCATCCATCACTGGGTGGGTGGTCCCCGGCAGACAACAAGCTGGAGACATCTCTGTTCACTGTGGTCAAAATAGCTGCACTTAGGCTCCGCCCTCTTTCCTTTTCTACTTTATCCCTACATCACTGGAGCCTCTAACTCCTTTTGTTTTCCCACATGTCTTCCTTTCTCATTCCCTTTGTTGGCCGTTTCTGACCTCCTCTCTCTCCTTGGAGCCACATTCTCATGCCCCTCAATCACTGCACATGGGACTTTCCTTTCTCAGGGAAAATAGGAACATTTCTCAGGGAGATGTGAACATGCCCTTTCATCTTTGAACTTATCTCTGCTTTTGTTTTTGTTTTAGGAGAAAGAGTTGCCTCTTTCCCCTATAACACTGGCTTCTCTCCCTCAGTTCTTTTGATTGTTTAAAAAAATAAATGTGATGATGTCATTTCTCTGCTTGAAGCCCCCCTGATGCTTCCAACTGCATCTTAGCAAAAAAGCAAACTTCCTATCGTGATCTTCAAAGAAATGCTTGCACTAAAATGGGGGTTCTCTTCCCAGGTTGTATTGGGAAGAATAAAGGCATAAACATGCCCAGGTGCTTCCACGGGACATTTGGATTTAATTGGTATGTGGTGAGATCTGGTCAGTAGTTTCCCCTCTCCTTCCACCTCCCCAGACAAAATCTCACTCTGTCGCCCCAGGCTGGAGTGCCTTGGCATCAGTGGAGCTCACAGCAACGTCAAACTCCTGGGTTCGAGTGAACCTCCTGCCTCAGCCTCCGGAGTAGCTGAGACCACAGAGTCCATCTAATTTTTCTATTTTTAGTATAGATGAGGTCTTGTTCTTGCTCAGGCTGGTCTCAAACTCCTGAGATCAAGGGATCCTCCTGCTTTGGCCTCTCAGAGTGCTAGGATTTCAGATGTGAGCCCCCGTGCCAGGCCTGGTCAATAGTATTTTTTATTTTTATTTATATTTATTTATTTTTTAATTTTTGTTAAATCATAGTGTACATTAGTGCAACCATGGGGCACAATGTGTTAACTTCATATACAATATGAAATATAGTATGTTTTAAAAAGCTTCCTGGTATCCACCTTAGTATACTGGTTAAAAAAAAAATTGAAAAACAGGCTACCCAGTAATTCTGCTCCCCTGATTTGCAGCACCCCGTTCCATTCTCTCCCTTTCTTTCTGCTGGGCCCCTCCCTGCCAATCTCCACAAGTGTGTGTCTTCCTCAGACTTCAGGGCTCGGTTTTAATGTCACTGTCTATGTGAGGCTATTTTCAGTCCCAGCACCCCATTCATTTCCTTCATCACTCCTGCCGTGTTTATGTTTGTCTCTGCCCCTGTTTCTCACCTGTCTCCCCACTGCTAGGCTGGAAGCTCCCTGGGGTCAGGACTCCTTCTGTGTGGCTCACCCTCGAATCCCCAATGCAAAGCAGAGTCTGGTGTGTGGGCATTCACTGAGGATTTGAAGAATTAATAATAGATAAAGGATTGCTTCTGATCTTGCCTTCTTCCTGTGAGACATTATTCTATCGATTTTCTTTCTAAGATCTTTAAACTTTCTCCACTGATCCCTTTCTCCCAGTCTAAAAATACACTCAAAACTTTCCCATCCGGAATTAAATCTCTCTATATATTAAACCTCTATATATAGAAAACCTCTTCTGGCACCCTCTCTGTCTTAACTTTGATTCTGTCTTTTTTCTTCTACTGAGTAAGCAATTTAGCCTGAGGATAAGAAAGTCTTGATTGCCCTGATTCATAACTGATTGTTGCTACCTACTAGATTTGAGATTTGGGGTAAATTTTTTCGCTTTTATGTGCTTCTATTTCTTCATATATACCAAGGAGATGATAGCAGTTTCTGCGAGGATTAAGTGAGGTGCTGTATGTAAAAGGTGTCTGGATTCTACTAAGCATGTAGTAATATTAGCACTTATTGTTATAATATTAGATTACTTAGAGTCATCTCCACTAATTGTTTTCAGTATCTCCAACTTTCTGTAATTTCTTAACCCATTATAAACTATTCTCTGCCCTGAAGTTTTCCTAATCCTCTAGCCTTTTGCTACTTCTCACGTCACCTGATCTTGGTAGGGCAGGGGACTCTACTTACCACAACCTCCACCGGGCCCCTCCCCCCTCACCATTCTTTTTTCTCTCCCCGTCTTTGTGGCTGCCCTTCCCCAGGTTTCCTTCACCATTTTCTTCTGCTCTGCTGGCTTCAGGGCTTTGTCCTTGCCCCCATGTCTTCTCACTCTTTTTATTGAAGCAGGGAAGTTTCATTCAAATTTATGGTTTATAAAAACAACTCTTTGCTGATGAAAAGTCCCGAATCATTATCTTTACCCCACACCTTTCTCCTGAGCTATAGGACATTAGTGACAAGTGTTCCTGAGAGCCCCCTCCCTCCGCATATTCTACACAATGCCACATTCAACATGTCTGAGCCGGATGAATTAACTTTTGGAAAAACTTCTCTTTCTAGCTCTATCTCATTTAATTATACACCCCTGGAAAAATGCTTCTATCTGTACCACAGAGCAAATCCTCTGAATGCTAAATAAATGGCTACCTTCCCTTAGGGAATAAATAAACAAGAGTTAAAGGCTAATTAGTTATCCCACCCCCAATTATGTGTGGTATTATACAGTGAAAATGAACAGGTCCCAAAATTAAATAGACACTAGTTAGAACCTTAGCCCCGAGCTTGCCTGTCTGTGTGACCTCAAATGAGGATGACAGTGCTGACCCATCAAGGTTGTTTGAAAGATAAAATGAGAATGCAAAGCACTTCAAACAAATCCGATACATATTAAGCAGTAGTTTCTTGTTTTCTTACCCTAGACTTACAACTTCCTTAATAGGTTTATAGATTCTAAATCCATGAATTTTCTTTTTTTTTTTTATAATTTTATTGAATCATAATTCTGTACATTGGTGCAATCATAGGGCACGATTCATATACATTCAGAAATGTTTTGATCGTACTGTTACAGATAGCCTTCGTGGCATTTTCTTGATCACTATATAAAG
>CAUYON010075907.1:0-35651 GCA_963573935.1 Arctocebus calabarensis
TTTTTTTTTTTTTTGAGACAGAGCCTTAAGCTGTCACCCTGGACAGAGTACTGTGGCATCACAGCTCACAGCAACCTCCAATTCC
The DNA here is from genome assembly GCA_963573935.1 of Arctocebus calabarensis. Lineage (NCBI taxonomy): Eukaryota > Metazoa > Chordata > Mammalia > Primates > Lorisidae > Arctocebus > Arctocebus calabarensis. The sequence goes on from CAUYON010075907.1 coordinate 86, forward strand.
TGGGCTCAAACGAGTCTCCTGCCTCTGCCTCCCAAATAGCTGGGACTACAGGCGCCTGCCACAACGCCTGGCCATTTTTTGGTTGCAGCCGTCATTGTTGTTTGGCAGGCCCAGGCTGGATTCGAACCTGCCAGCTCAGGTGTACGTGGCTGGCGCCTTAGCCCGCTGAGCCACAGGCGCCTAGCCTCCATTCTTTTTCTTTTTTTTTTTTTTTGAGATAGAGCCTCAAGCTGTCGCCCTGGGTGGAATAAGGCTGTCACCCTGGGTAGAGTGCTGTAAAATCATAGCTCACAGCAACCTCCAACTCTTGGGCTCAAGCGATTCTCTTGCCTCAACCTCCCAAGTAGCTGGGACTACAGGTGCCTGCCACAACGGTTGGCTTTTTTTGGTTGTAGCTGTCATTGTTGTTTGGCAGGCCCCGGACTGGATATGAACCCACCAGATCAGGTGTATATGGCTGGCGCCTTAGCCACTTGATCTATGGGTGCGAGCCAGATGACTCCATTCTTATGAAATGCCCAGAATAGGGAACACTACAGAGACAGAAAGTAGTTTAGTGGCTCCTTAGGGCTGGGGGATGAGATGGACCATGGGGTAGGATAGTTAAAGAGTATAGGGTTTCTTTTATTTTTATTTTTTATTTTTTTGCAGTTTTTGGCTGGGGCTGGGTTTGAACCTGCCACCTCCAGCATATGGGTCTGGCACCCTACTCATTGAGCCACAGACACTGCTCTACAGTTCCTTCTAGATGTCATGAAGATGTTCTAAAAATAGCTGGTGAAGACTGCATCTATCTGTGACTATGCTAAATCCACTGGATTGTGCACTTATTTTTTTTTTTTTTTTTTTCTGGCTGAGTAAGATGCTGGGCTAGAGTTCCATGGCATCAGCCTACCTCACTACAACCTCAATCTCCTGGCGATCCTCCTGCCTCTGCCTCCCAAGGAACTGAGACTACAGGCACCTGCCACAATGCCCAACTAGTTTTTCTATTTTTAGTAGAAATGCGGTCTCACTCTTGAGCTCAAGCAATCCTCCCACCTTGGCCTCCCAGAGTGCTAGGATTATAGGGGTGTGCCATCATGCCTGGCCTGAATCGTACACTCTAAATGGGTAAATCATGTCTCAATAAAATTGTTAAAAATGGTTCCATATGGCTTGGCACCTGTGGCTCAACGGGCTAAGGCCCCAGCCACATACTGAGCTGGCGGGTTCGAATCCAACCCGGACCCACCAAACAACAATGGCGGCCACAACCAAAAAATGGCCAGGCGTTGTGGCGGGTGCCTGTGGTCCCAGTTGCCTGGGAGGCGGAGGTAGGAGACTCGCTTGAGCCCAGGAATTGGAGGTTGCTGTGAGCTGTGATGTCATAGCACTCTATCCAGGGGGACGCTTGAGACTCTGTCTCAAAAAAAAAATTGGTTCCATAGGCCAGATGCAATGACTCATGCCTACAATCTTAGCATTTTGGGAGGCTGAGGTAGGAGGATCACTTGATGTCAGGAGTTGGAGACAGGTGTAATCAAGAGTGATACCCTATTGCTACTAAAAATAAAAAAATTAGCCAGGTGTGGTGGTATCCACCTGTAGTCCCAGCTACTCCAGAGGCTGAAGCAGGAGGATCAATTAAAGCCAGGAGTTTGAGGTCTCTGTGAGCTAGGTTGGAGCCATAGCACTCGAGTCTGGGCCACGGAATGAGACTCTGTCTCAAAAAAAAAAGTTTCTATAATTAATTTCACAATTAATTTCTTTCTTTCTTTCTTTCTTTCTCCCTTCCCTTCCCTCCCCTCCCCTCCCCTCCCCTCCCCTCCCTTCTTTCTTTCTTTCTTTTTTTTGAGACAGAGCCTCAAGCTGTCACTCTGGATAGAGTACCATGGTATCACAGCTCACAGCAACCTCCAATTCCTGGGCTCAAGCAAGTCTCTTGCCTCAGCCTCCCGAGTAGCTGGGACTACAGGCGCCCGTTAAACATTAATTTTTTAATTCAACTTGTCAGTATGTTTTTTAGGATATTGCATCCTCATTTTATAAGTGAAACATGTTTGTAATTTCCCTTTATAACAATATATTTTCTCCAATTTCAATATCACGTGTATCTAGATCAAGCAGAATGATTTTGAAATATTTCTTCTTTTTCTATTGTCTATAAGATTTGGCATGATCTGTTTTTGAAACTCTCCTTTCCTTTTATTTATTTAATATTAGTTGTCTATTTTTTGAGACTTTGGAAAAAAAAAAAAGAAGTAAACTGATGACTTCATACTGAGCCTCAGCGTCAAAGCACTCTGTAATGTCTTATTTGACAATGTGAATGTTACTTTCTTGGCATTATTATTACTAATATTGCTTAATATTTCGATGAAGTAATTGTCTGTTTTCTTTTCTGAATGTATTTATCTTCGTTCATTCTTATGTGGTTTTTGTTTCTAATCCTTGTCTTAAGCATTGTTATTGTTATTAATTTTAAGCCTTTTGAATTCTGTGAAGGCAAAAAGTGGAAACCTAATTAACACATGTATATGCAAAAATAAATAAATAAATAAATGATCAGTTATTCAGATGGAGATTTTAGAACATTATTAACCAAAACAGATTTAAAAATTTTCACTTTAATAAATGTAAAATGATATAGAAAACTAATCTAGATGTTAAACACTTATTTTCCCAAGAACACTTAGAAGAATGAAGCAATATTTATGTTTGGAGGAAAGTACACTATTTCTCAAAATGAGTTTCTGTTTGTAAGAATGCCTAGAATACACAGATTGTATTGGTCCAGACTCTTAGTTATTGTGCTGTTTTGAAAGAAATAAGTCAGACAAACATATTTAATTTTTCTTTACTTGAATAACCAGAATATCAAACAATTAAACCTTTGTGGTGTGACTCGTACATTGATCAAGATTTCACATCATCTTTTCAAATAATAATCATCCCAAACAATTTTTATTGAGTACAATAGTCAAGGTGAGGAAAATTTCCCCTCCAACCTGCCTTAAGCATACTGAAGAAGCAGTAACAAACATGATTGCGACAGCCCTTTTCTGTGTGTAAATCCAAGCTGTGGTGCAGGAACATCAAAGGGGTCAAAAGGATAGCAGAGGTTTTTGTGTCCCAACATGTCTCTATTCTCCTTGTGGTAGCTGATCCCATCTGTCTCCAGGAGCTGGTGTAGCTTATTCCATTGTAAGCATTGTTCACAAGTCACCTAAGTAAAGATTAGATTTGTGGCTCCTTTCTCATGTGTTCAGTCTGGTGCTAAAATTGTAAAAAAACAGGCACATACTTGTATGAGGAGACCATTATAAATAATGTTAGTCTGCAAGGCAAAATAACAAGTAAATTATTTAATAATATTAATATATGAGGCATTTTATTCTATTTTTACTACTTTTAAGGATTTTAGAGATTTGTATAGCCAAATTGGGTTAATAATAGCTAGGATGGTTGTGAAGCTGGAGATTTATGTATAGAAAATACTGAATATAGTAACTGAGAAGTAATAAGTAATTGTTATGAATCATTACACCTGAGTTTCTGATCATAATGAGATTCATTAGCTGAAGAAAGATGTTCTTGATGGAAAACGATGTATTTTTATATTTTCTAAAATCTTCACCTATTTTCTAATTACATTTTAAGCATCGGAATGACAGCTTTTGTATAGTGAGCCAGTACCACATACAAACACTTTGTTGTTGTTGCTTTACATCCAAGATGCTGCCTGTGGTAAGTATCTTGTCTCATAATTCCCCACACTTCAGAGTCCATATATTTAATAAGAAAATAATAATATTTAGAATTCAGAGATAATCATTCATTAATTCATATACTTGGTTTTAGAGGAAACAGAGACAAGGCACTTTAATAGGCATTCCTGAGATACATAAGTATTCTAAGAGAGCTCTAGAGACTTAATGTACACAGGTGACATTGAGTGTGAATTAAACTATGTTTGTATACGTTGTTTTTTCTGACTTATTTATAATTATTGAATACAAATTATATTTGGCTCACAACCCGGGAATGGATTTCATGGACATTTAGAATATTTTTCACAGTTAAAAGAGTAAGTTAAATTGCTTTTATGTTCTGTGAACACTCCTGCTTTCTTCATTATGGTAAATGGGGGAAATACAAGTCATTTGATTGCTCTTTAACCTTTCATTATATTGACAATCTGTTATTGCCTACCATTAATTCTGTTCTTCCCAGAAGGTGGCTTGGCATTTTTGTGGCATTTTCAATCTAGGGAGATAAATCTGCATCTCCATCTGGATTGACCAGATGAGGCTCCCTTCAAAGCCAATTAACACTTTACCAATAGGGTCACCTCAGCATGATAGGAGGTGCTTTGCACCTCCAGGGTGATCATAAACTGCCTTCACAATGCCTCCAGATGCTTAAAGTCTGAAAACCAATCAATCTTTTGCATAGTGGTTAGCCCACCTACCCCAGGATCCTTAGAAGACAAGCCAAAAGATGTATATGGTTTTCCAAGTCAGAACCTTTGAATATCCTTTTGTTAGCCTCTTCATATATTTACACAGACTGAGAAGAATGTTCATGACACATATGAAAGCAAATTGAGCTTGGGGGTGATGCATAAGCCCCGTTCCTATTAAATTTTATAGTCACTTAAACATATTATTATCACTTCTTGACTAGCATGACTAAATATTTCTCAACAATCTTACTTGTGGCCATTGAGAACCATAAATCAATGTGAAAAACTTTTTAGTGCCCAGTCCAGGAAAAGAGTTGCAGGTCACACACCTGTAAAAAAGTTTAAAGCATAGCATGGCAGCTCTGATGCATCTACTTGTGACCTCCTGGCAATCCCTAGGATATCTGCGGTTATTGCTGTAGGAATCCAGACTTGGTTGACAGATTTCTTAGACTTTTTTGTATAGGTGTCTCATTTAACGAAGCAATTCCCTTGACTTTGCTTTAACTGGGAAAGAATGTGAATTAAATATTCTTTAGTAGAGTGGGTAGGGGTGTGATAAAGGGGAAAAAGAAAAAAAAAAGCAGGGGGGAGCTCAGTGGAGCCATGACATTCCCTCAGGTGGCTGCTAACTAGCTCAGGCCTTTGTGTAGACACTGTATGCCCATGGGATGGAGCTGAGAGACAGAAGAATGACAGTCTAGAGGAAGAAAGAAAGACAATTATGGGATGTGTGAGATTAGTGTGGTAGCCAGAGAAATTAAGCCACAAGTCCTAGGAATCTTCTCTTCTGTATGGTACCTGCAGTGGGAGAGAAAAGACCTCACTACAGAGTTTAGTTGGAATCTGCTCCCTGCCAGCTCAGCTTGATTGCTTTCTGGATTACCTACTGTGGAGGTTCAGCAGCTCGACCTTCCTTTCAGCAATGCTATATTGTCCTCCCTTGAAAAAAAGGCAGATTAAGAATTTACAGGGATCCCTCCATCACTGGTCTCTGACAGGAACACTCAGGGAGCTGATTTTTCATGGTTTTATTTGTCTAGGGCCAAGATTCTTATCAAAATATATTCTGTTAATATAAAGTGCCACTACAGTTTTCAGAACTATCAAACTTCCGGTTAAATTTCCCTCTCATTTCTTCCCTCCTATCCTCTTACAGGAGGCATTCTTTTGTAACAACTTTAGTATTATTTTTATTCTTTGAGGAAAGTCTACATTTGAGTTCAGATTTGTAAGTGAAGAGTAAATCATGTCAGTTAAGAAGTTTATAATTATTTTGTAGGTTGGTAAACTGTATTCTATCAGCCTTGGATCTGAGATATTCCTGGCTATAATTCATATCATACAAGTTGTTTAATGTGATTTAAATGCTTTAATTAAAAACTATATGTTTGAAGAATTGAAAAACATTTTTTGTTACTGTGAAAGGTATTAATTGTATCAAGCTAAGAAGACCCAAAAGCTACTCAGTCTCTTCTTAGTTTAATGGGTTCTTAAGTGCTGTTTCCAGTAGTAGAAGGACGGGGTTAGTCAGATTTTGGGCTAGGGGTCATGTTAGACATCTACATGTATGTCATCTTGGATAGTTCTCATTAAGTTTGAGTATTTCTATCACTGTATCACCTCTTTTATTATAATTTTTTTCATTAAATCAAAGCTGTGTACAATAATGCAATCATGAGATACAATGTGCTGGTTTCACATACAATCTGAAATATTTTCATCAAACTGTTTAGCATAGCCTTCATGGCATTTTCTTAGTTATTGTGTTAAGACAGTTATATTCTGCACTTAGTAAGTTTCACCTGTACTCTTCTAAGATGCACCATAGATGTGATCTCACCAATTACCCTTCCTCCACCCATCCTCCTATTACAAATGTTTTAACATGAATCTTTTTGTCATTCTACTTCTTTCATTATTTCTGCCAAAATTTGAGGTTATGCTGGTAAATAACAAATAGTGTGATACTTGTTTTTAGTACTTCACCAACAAAAGAAGATCCTTAATGGTGCATGTTTTGTTAACGGGGCAAGCAAAAAACTGGAAGTAACTTTTATTCTAATAGAGATGAGATGGTTTAACAGATGGTCTGTAATGATTTTCCAGTAGGAAGAAAGAAAACATCTTCGTCTGCTATTTACTTGGTGCCACCTGGCAGAGTCACATCCTGAGCAGAAGCCCTTATCACCTTGCTCAGGAACAATGCTGGGCCTATTTGTGATCTTTGATATAAAAATTTTTGATTCATTGCATTTTGTTATGTTTTACATCTTTAACATAAGTAATTTGAGATTTATTCATTGAAGTTCATTTTGTTACAAATAAAGGATCTTGGTCCCTATTTTAATGAGACTCTGCTGATGTTAGATCCAGGAAGATTACTTCAGGAATTCCGAATAATGATTCCATAGACAATATCTCATGGCATTTTATCTCTTCATCCTTACTATCCTCCACACAATATATAGACATACAAGGCAGGAGGACTGGGACTGTTTAGTATCTCTGAATGATTTTGTTTTCTGCAGCCTTTTATTAATGGTTTATAGTAATTTCAAATGAAAGATCACTATTCTTCATTCTAGTTAATTCCCAATATTTATTGATCATATATCTGAAAAATTCAATAGGTAATATCAATAAGTAACTCACGAAATTTTGCAACAAAAATATGCAATTGATCAGGCTATTCTTCTCATTACACTCTAACAGATAAAGCTTCTAAGTCATTATTCTTTGTAAACGTAAATTTTCCATTAGCTTTTCTTGATATTATTAGAAAAAATTCAATCTAAAGCACTGGAACAACCAGCTGTGGCATTCTTCTAGTAATGATTCCTTAGAAAGGGTAGGAAATATAGAAATTAAAAGGACAGGAAATTTGAAACTGAGTTGATTGTTATCATATTTCATTAAGAGGATAAAACAAATAAAGTAGTTAGAAAGACTAAAGTTACTTGAAGACATTTACGTTAAAGAATTACGTCAGGAAAACCATCCAAAAAGTCATGTTGGAAAAGTTATAAAACATGATCCTTGACCAGGCACAAAAAAAGGCTACTGAATTGCTGACAAGGCTGAATAAAGGATAAACATTAGCCTCCAACTGACATAATGGACAGACAGCTTTGTTGAGATGCACGAAAATATCAAAGAGAGCCCTGAGCATGTTGTGATGTTACCACTGTACAGCAGAGTGTGCTAGCATTATTAGCACCAAACTACATAGTAAAGGCAAGTCTGTGTTAATATAATAGACAAGAAAAAAAAAAAAAAAACAGCCAAGGGAGAAAAGGACAAATAAGGAAACTGGCTGTTGATAGCTCGCACACTTGTATGCCATAAAGGACTTTTTGAAGTTCCAACAGAAACAGTCCCTGTGGAACACTGATAACGGGAGAGACAGACATGATGTGTAAATGACATCATCACCGGAAGCCACTTTCACTCAAGCGGAGTCCCAGATCGTATGGGGGTTCAAAGGGACTCTAATCTTAAGCCGTTCATTTTTTTCTCTACTAAGTTCTTGCCAGAAATGAGGGAAACATAGAGAGGCTTATTCATGTTAGCTTTTCTGACTTGACCTGGAAACTGGACAGTCATGTAACTAGACAAGGGCTGTCCAGAGTTCACAGATTTAAGCATCAAGTTTGTGAGGACATTGACTTGGATTTAGATAAGGACAGTAGTTAACATTACATAAGCTTGAACAACTGTCTCAAGATGTGTCTGATCCTCTGAGACAAATATCAAGATGTATCAGTAGTCTATAACTAAATGTGAATTTATAATACTGTTGTTAGAACTGCTTATGATAGGAAAAAGCCTGCTTCTCCTGCCCTGGAAATTTTTTTTCCTTTCTGAATAATTTGACATTTTGTAATTTGATTTTTTATACTTTATACTAATCAACATTCTGTCCTTTTTCAATGGAAGAAAAACCTGCTTATCATCGTGAGGGCACTTCCACTTTGTGAGGGTCATTATAGAATTCTCAGGGATCTCTATCTTTCAAAAACTGGATATTAATGATAGTTTCATCTAACTTTATATATATAGTATAAATAATCTCATGGAGAGTGGTTCATAAATCAAAAGTCATGAAGCACAGTACAGGAAAAGTAACACTGAAGGAAAAATCAAACAAGGGTATTTTGCCAAAGGTTATCCCCTTATTAAGGACAATGGATTTGAAATATCTCTAAATTCAAATGACAAAGCTCTTTCTCAGCATAAAGTGTTTATATAGCACAAGCTAATTAGTATTAGAAATATCTGCTTTATTTCCTTTTCTCTGCAGCTTAGACATCTATCTGGGAGGGGAATGAGTACATCAAGTGTTCCTCTCAATGTAAGCAATAAGTAGTTCACTTCCTGTACTTTCCATGAACTTTGTAATGGTTAAATGGAGCTGCATTCAACATGAACTTGTGAATACCGCTCTTTTAAATTTTTTTTGGCCAGAATTGAAATCTCAATATAAAATAAAAATTATTTGACTTTCTGTTCAAACACCATAATAATTTCTCTACTGAGATGGTAATATTAATCAGATGTGGCAATTCATTATCATAAGTTAAATGAGAACTTTTTTACTGTAGAATGTTTCACTAGGTTCATATTATTACATATCCCTCAGCTGTTAAAATATTCTATAATTTTTGTGGAAGTCTTTAGAACACTTTTTACAGTAATTATTTGAGTATCAGGCTGGCTTTAATGTATCCAGTGGGAATCTTTGGTATGGTGTCTGGTTATAATCTGAAGAAGAAGATGACTTATGAGAGAAAGTGTAAGTGGAAATGGGTAAACATTATGGCCAGAATTCTAGGCTGGCAACTTGACAATAAGTCCAATGTAAGATCAAGGTTCATGTGTAGCAACTGGTGAACGAGAAGATGAAAAGGGAAGTCAGAGTAGTAACTGGAGGAAACTAGCTTTGTTAAGTCACAAAGGAGTTGCATTACTTGGTATTCCCCAGAGAAGCAGAAACAATAGGATCTGTAGAGCTATATAAGAAGAGATTTATTATAGGAGTTGGCTCACACCATTGTGGAGGCCAAGCAGTCCTGTAAGCATGTAGGAAAGCTGGTATAATTTAGTTTGTGTCAGAGACTGAGGGCAGGAGAAGATAGATGTCTTAACTTAAGAAGAAAGAAAAGTGAGGATGATCTTTACTCAATCAACTGATTCAAATGCTAAAGTTTTCTGGAAATACCAGCACAGACACACTCAGAGGTAGTGTTTTACCTGCTATGTAGGCATCCCTTCACTGAGGCAAAGTACCACGTAAAATTAACCAACACAGGAGCAATGTCTACAAACATGTTCCCTCCCTTCTCCCACTGATTCCTTCACCCTTTGTCCTGTGCTCTTACTTGTTATATAATCTTTTGCATTTTCTTTTCTTGATAAACTTGTCCATGGTAACTCTATCTTTCTGGATATGTTCCCATTCTCTCTTCATCCAAGTTCTGCCAACATTAACCTCCCCAGATATTGCTTGAATCTCTATCCTCATCTCCATGTCTTCTTTCGGTGCCTTAATTTAGGTCCCAGACATATCTGCTCTGGCCTAGGAAAAGTTAATTGAACTGTTGTCTTTCTATCTGTAGTCTACCTACTATACAACCGGCAAAGTATTCTATCTAATCTGTCCATATCACTTTCCTTCCTAAAACAGCTCTTCATTACTTAGAAGATAAAATTCAGCCCTGTATGGATATTTTCAAGACCCTGTGTAATCTGGCACTTGGCCACCCATTCTGGTCTCATCTCTGTTCACTTCCTGGTTTCAAATTTTTCTGCTTGCAAAACACTTCCTTTGAGGGTATAGGTAGATAACTTAAATAAATGAAATGGACTGGGTAGAAGAAATAGGGAGTTCTGGGACTTGAGGAAATCTGAAATATACAAGCACCATAGTAAAAATCCAACTTTGTGTTAGAGCAATAAGACAAGACTAAAGGACAAAGCGAGCCCTTTACCGGTTGATAGCCGGTGCTAGGAAACACCAAACTGCTTAAGTTGGTCTGCTGCATTTTTTTCCTCCCATAATGAATTTCCTCATGTTATCTCCTTTTTGAATAATGCTCATCAACGGAATGTTTCTCCTCACTAAACCTCATTCTTCTCAGGCTAACCACTTCTCATTATTTAACATTTAAATCAGGTAGTCATATTTTTAAAAAGTCCATGCATGATCCTTATTTTTTTCCTATAGGTTTCTGTAAATTGTCTATAACACTTACTGTATTTATTTTGATTATGTGCCTAACTCTCCCGTCATACTCCCATATATCAGAAAGATACATTGTATTAATTTCTATATCTTCAGGATATAGTAGAGAGCCAGGTACATAATTAGTTCTCAATGAAGGTATACAGATGATATCTTCAATATAATTATAGTTTAACACTTTAGCTTAGCCTTAGCTATGGAAGTCTATGGAAATCTTGGGGAGTCATTTGAAACCAATCAGGAAAAGAAAGTGGCAAATTTTATCTTAGTAATTTTTCTATCTGTGGTTATCCAGAATTATGTCCATTGCACTGGGAAGGAGAACAGAAAGGATAAAAGGGGAGAAGAAAAGAAAGAAGAGAAATATTTATTTTCTTACTGCAGGATTGCTATGAAGCAGGGGGAAAAGAAGAGGGAAGCAGAACCATTACTTGAGCTGAAGTGAGGAATGGAAACAGGGCTGGTTTGGAAGAATGAGGATTTTTGAGATAGCCATAAAACAATAAGGCTGAGCTGAGAACAGGTTAAACTCATAAAGCACTGAACTACTCTGTGTCACACTTACTACCCCCACCAGGACCTGGATAGGTTTTATTGAATTTTTTAAAAACATTTTCTCCTAGTATAAAATAGATGTGTGCTCAGATATTATTTCTTCCTGTAGTAACTCTTTGTGATTTTTCCCTATCCTTACTTTGATGGATTGATGATACACCAGAGAGGAGAGGGGACATTCTCAAAGCGTATAGCCTCTAGGAAGGGGTTCATAGTCTTTAAATGACAGGGAGTGGAGGTAACCTAAACATGGGAATACCACAATGACACTACTTTTTTGCCTGGTCATGACCCTTGCCATCAACCAGGGACACATTTAAAATGTCTCTGACAGATACAGCCTACATTCACTCCTGGTAAATTTAAAATTCTTAACAAAATGCCACCATTTAAGAATATAACTTTAAGTTTTGATGGTTATGTGTCAATTTAACTCAATGTACATGGTAATAAAAGCAGGAGGAGCCTTAATAATGTCATACAATATTTCTGGTTTGAGTAGAGCAATTCAACAGTCTTCCTTCAAAGTGTTCCCTGTTATGACAAACACTATGGGAAATGAACAAAACAGAAAGCGCCTAAAAGTCTTGGAAGAAAGATAAATACACAGGATAAACTTCTACCAGTTTTCCTGTGACCCTTTTTCACAGGGCTACCAAATGACTCTACTGTTTGCCTCACACCAGGGTGTGTCAATGATGTATTTTCACAAGTGCTTAAATACTGAGATAAAAAGTATAGTTGTAGTGTCAAAGGTGTTCTCAAGTACAAACCTCCACTACTTGCCAGTTTTCACTGAAGATAAATAGATTTGCTTTGCAATAACAAAGGATATCCTTATTTCTAAGTCATCTATCTTGCAAATCAGGAAATTATTCTCAAGGAGGCCCCAGATCAGAGCTGACGTGGCCCAGTGGTGGGGGAGTGGTGTCCTTTTGGTGCAAAAGATAACATATTGTATAACTCTGGCCTTTTAAGCCAGTGCTTGAAGCATGGTTACCTTTGTCGACATGGATCTGGAGCACTGACTTTTCAGATCTCTTCTTAGTATATAACCACCATTTTCTTTTCTACCCATAACTCTACCCTAACTAGCCCTTAGATTTGAATAGTAAACGTGCTCGCAAAACTCACTTAGACAACTAGCATAGAGAAGTCTGGTAGTCCCATTTTTATTACAACAGACAACAAGCCAGTTCAAAAAACATATATATGTATATAGTGTATATATCTATGCATATACACACACACAGACACACATATACTGTATACAAAGAGTAAAGTAAATGGAAAACATTACAGTTAGGAGTTAAAACTTATACTAAAATATTTCCATTATTAAGTCCTTGGAATTTCTGTGGAGAGTTTTACAATATAGAAGAATAAAAATTTTGAACTTTGAGGTGAACAAAGGGATAAAAAGTAAAAAGGAAACTCTTGGAATTCAGAAGAATGCAAGAACAACTAATCCATTGACAATGAATGTTATCTAAAGGGGTTAAAAGAAATGGGCTTCCCTGTGGACTGTGCATGGGGTATGCATTCTGTGCTGTCATTCTTTTCTCTGTTAAGCAAGCATAAGCAAGCATCGCCTGCTGGGACATCCCTTTGGTTTGGTGGGAGTCTGGAATTATACATGAAGTGTGGCTATCAGCTAGAAATTACTCCACATAAAAATTTAATGTTATTGTCCTGATTATTTTTCAATTAGTGATTGAAAAATCACTCACATGGCTCAGTTTATTGAAGACATGAATTATCATTCTGTGGTAAAATATGATTAGAGCCTTTTTTTGTTTTTGTTGGTATCATTGTATGACTGATGAAAAACTATGAAAAATAAAAATGAGTATAATTAAAATAATTTTAAAAACTTACTGTCGACAACAATTCTGGAATACTAAATTATCTCACATTGGTTAGTTCAAGGCTTTCATTTTAATTGCCTTGAAAATTGTATGCACAGTGTTCTATCACTGCACCTTTCTTTTTGCTCCCAGCCCTCTGTGTTTAAATCCATCAGTGTCATGGGGCAGAGGGGTTTAAGAAAGTATTTGGAAGGGCACCAAGCCTGAATGTTTTGAGAGTGCTAACCAAGATACAGTCAAAGTGTTTTCATGGAGATTGAAACAGATTTTTTATTTTCCTGAGAACATTGTAGGAGAAAAATCTGGCTACTTACAGAGGACAGTGGAACCCGTCAATATACAGAGCAGCTTTGCTTAAATAAATATATGATCTGTTCTTAAGTAATCCTTGAAAGACACCCATACTACCTTTTGTGGCGTATATATTTATTTTCTTCTTTGTAAAACAAAACATAATAATTTCTTTTGTAGAGTATGTATCTTTAAAGAGAAGTACAGCTATGAATTTTGAAAATGAAATTGAGTGATCTGTTGAAGGTTATGCTGTAATCAGATCCTAAATTTAGTTACATTTGTTGCATACTTCCTGCTCAAGTCTAATTTATATTATACTTTTGTATATTTTTATATTAGTTATCTCTAGGAGTAATGTGATTTTTATAACATGTCATTCATTTATTTTACATTTCTCTGAGTACTTTAACACGGATTGATTTTCTCCAACAACTAGAATTTAATTTAAAATTAACTTTTGGAATTTTATTTTTAGCTTTCTATAAGTCAAATGAATAATGGTTGGACATATGGATCATTTTTTCATCAGAATTCCCTTTGTGAAGAGACTGATTAATTAAAGAGGGAATCCTCCAGCAGTATATTATTCCAATATCTCCTTCAGCACCCCATATATTGATCTATTTAACATCTTCCTCATGTATATCCCAGAACAATCTTGAGTCTCTCTGATAACGTAACATCAATCAATGCCACAATTAGAACCTAAGCAAGTGAATTCATAGACATATGCAGACCTGGATATGGCTTATGGTGAAGTATTTCAAAACTAATCCAGTCAAATCCCCTATCTCCCTAGATCTATGGATAAACATACCCTCTTCTCTTTGTTTGCTAATTTTCAGTAACTAAACTGTGTGTGTACACCTGTATATGTTTTGTTTTAGATATGTGCAGGTATTATAGTAGGGTAATATATTATTTTTCCTTTCTTTTCAAAAAATTTTCTTTTGTTTTCTTTGAGAAATCTAATATAGAATAGGGCAAAAAAAAAAAGCTACCAAAAATATGGTACTACTAGTGTCCCAAATTATCAATTGTATGTTGCTTTTTTTAGTTTTTGGTTCAGATGAAAAGTTTCAATTTTCTAAAATATGGATTTTATAAGCACTAATTAATAATAAATAAATTCTAACTTTTTTCATTCTTCATTTTAAAAATCATGGCTATTGAAATTTACTGACATGGAAGAGTCTACAATTTGAATTCTGCTTGGTTTCTGCAAAGAACTTTTAATAAAATTGGTAATGTTATTAGATTTAGGAGCACTTAGTTGAAAAATAACAGAGAGGGCTCTTAATTTGGAAAGTTTAGCACATTGGCAAAGAATAAAATGCAAATCAGCTTGCACGCTGCCACATTTCTTCATGATTTTATTTCTTTTTCACATATTTTGGTATCATTTTAGAAATTGCTTAATTTAACTTTTTCTAATGAGTTTATCCTATCTCTTAAAAATACATGTATAAAAAGTGTTTCAATAAAGATGCTACCTTTTAATTCTTAGTAAGAATTAATCTGGTAGCAAGATTTTGGGAAACTTGTTCAGTTAGAAAAAAATAAGTCTGTGAGACTGTTGCTCCAAGTCGGATTTCATTATTTTTTCTTTGGAATAGTAGAAAAGTAATTTTGCCAGCTTTAAAATACAGTATGCTCAAAAATACAGTTCACTCAAAAATTGTAAACTCTAAGCTTACAGCACATTTCAGAATTAGTTTGGCTCAATTCAACTAAGTGATTTTGGGTTTGCTTTTACTTTCAATTCTCTTGGTAGTTCTAAAGGAAAGAATGAATTTCACAAATGCATTTTTGTTTACACATCGTAAGCTATTTTCTTCTGTTTCAAAGAAAGTAATTGTGTGACTAATGCTTTTCTGAAAAAGAAATGCCCTAAATTAAAGAGAGCAAAAATTAGAAAAAAGTTATAAAAATATGTTTTCTTTTTTATGTAAATGCTTTCATGAAGACGTCTGTATTTCATCGCTGTGACATTTTTTTTATCTTATATGGAATGATAAAGATGGCTTGAACTTGCTATCTATCACCATTAATTTGAGAGTCATATGCATATTATTATCACTTGTATTTTTACAATGGCTGCGTGGCTGGTTGCTGTCAGTGTGGCTGCAGCAGACATTAATTTTCATTGGTGTGAGTGAAAGAGACAGGAGAATCTTCTTTCCAGTTTGGATGCAAGTGAATGAACGTGTCCTTTCGTTCTTTCTTTATAATTTTTGCTGACAGTCATGGGGCTTTTTTACATGATTAAATCTCCCTTATCTGGTTTGTGGTTTTTTTTTTTTTTTGGCAGGTGGTTTCCTATTTTTTCAACAAAACGGCAGGGGTGGGGGGGTGGGAATCTAATCTTGTTGTCAGATGGTAGGTCATTAAAAATAATTTTTGATGATTGATCACCATGTGAATTTTGGTATGAAGTGCTGACAGAGTTCAAGGAATTTTGTGACATTTGTATTAAAATTACCTTTCCATTCTCATTTCCTTATATTTCCTTATTTTATGGTTTCCTAGTATCACATTTACAAAGGTGGAATATAGGATAGAACTGACGATCTGCCCTGTGTCATCCCAGCAAAAATTAAATTATTTATGTTATAATGAACAGATTGAAAAATCATGCCTCATCCATCAAATTGAGAAACTAATTTTCCCAAAGATTTATTTTTATATTTAATACTTATTAAAAATTACAGTACAAGTATACTGTATTGACTAATTTTGTGCTTCTATTAGTATTAATAACTCAATATAGGATATTTATCTTAAACAGTAAGTACTTTAAAACCAAGAAAAATAGATGCCATTACTTTCTGTTTATATACTTTTTTTTTTGGTTACAGAAGTGTTATAGCAAGAAAAGATTTTTTTTTTTGCAGTAAAGGATTTTTAAGCATACAAATAGAAGAAATAAAATTATATTGTGGATGTGGGGTCAAAATAAGTTCTAGACAAAACATTAACAATGTAAAACTTAAATGAGAACTTATCCATTTGATTTAAAGAAATGGTAGTTGATATATAGTACCCCTCAGGTTCTACTGGATGTATTAATATTTAAAAGAAGAATATAGCAACATTATTTTAAAGGTCAGCAAATCTTATTTTCTAGAAACTGTATCATTTGAAAATATATAAATGTATCATGACAACATTAGATGTTAAAAATGTGTTAAAGATGTGAAGGAGTATGTAGATTTCAAAAGTATTGAGGATTTAGGAACAAAAGATAAGTTTGAATAGCTCTATCCCACACTCAAACTCAGTGTACTTGTCTGGATTTTTGTCATTTTTGTAACTCTTTTTCATCTTTTTTATTCCATCACTGTAAATCATGACTTAAGCCCAACTCACTTAAATGGGCGATTTTCCATCTTATTTCACGGTTTCACACTTAACCTCTCAGCTGTAATTAAAAATTTGTCCTTTAATAAACATTCGGGTACATATATCTTTATTATGATGTGATTTTTGGTCTTCAGGATATATACCCAATAAAGGAATTATAGGATTGAATGGCATATCTATTTTTAGATCTCTAAGTATTGTCCAAATATCTTTCCTATTATTATAATTTTAATAGTTTTTTTTTTTTATTTCTTAGAAAGTGTATAGTTTTTGGCACCCTCTATATAACCTGATTTCTACTGTGGAAGATTTTAGATTATTATTCTTTACCCCTGGTTCTCTGAAATGGCATTAAGATGGGCCATAAATCAGTTTTTTCTCTTTCATTATATTGAATATTCATTGGGACTGTTTACTTTGTAAACTCTACCCTTGAGACTTTGTATATTTCCTTATACAACTATTTTTGTTAAGTTTCTCCTCTCCAGTTGTTTTTGTTCTATCATTCTGTAACATCTGCTATTCAGATATTGGATCCAAAGGGTTAGTATTCTTTTCAGTTATTGCCCCACTCTTTACTTAATCATTTTATTTTTGGAAAGTTTTCTTCTACTTTATCTTCTAGATTTGTAATTGGAATTTTTTGATATAATTTTTTAATATATTTAATTACTGAGTGTTCTTTTTTATTCTTGGATTCTTTTCATAGTGTTTTTTTATGGATGAAATAGTTTTTTTTTTATTTTTCTGATGATATTAGCAGTAGTTTTTTATCTTTAAATTTTCTACATGATTACTTTAGATTTTTTTTTTCTGTATGCTTTGATCTCTCCTTTTGCTATGGAGGCTATTATCAAATGGTTAGTGAGTCTTTACTGTCTATTCATATTTCAGAGTGCAGTAGTAAGAAGCTGTAGAAAAAGCATGAGTGGGTGGGACTTGGGCTTTTTATGGTGAGATTCTTTTTTTTTTTTTTTTTGAAGCAGAGTGTCACTCTGTTACCCCAGGCTAGAGTGTTATGGTGTTATAGCTCACAGCAACCTCAAATTCCTGGGCTCAAGGAACCCTCCTGCCTCAGCCTCCGTGTAGCTGGGGTTACAGGTGCCCACCATGAGCCTGGCTAATTTTTCTATTTTTAGTAGAGATGGGGGTCTCACTCTTGCTCAGGCTGGTCTCGAACTCCTGAGCTCAAGCAATCCACCCACCTCGGCCTCTCAGAGTGCTGGGATTATAGGCATTAGCCACTGCACCTGGTTATAGGGAGATTCTTTTTTTTTTCATTGAGACACCAGAGTCACTTTACTGTTGGTAGAATGCTGTGGTGTCGTAACTCACAGCAACCTCAAACTCTTGGGCTCAAGCAATTCTCTTGCCTCAGCTTCCCTGGTAGCTGGGACTACAGGCACCTGCCAGAATGCCTGTTTTTTTTTTTTTTTTTGTTGTTGTTTGTTTGTTTGGTTAGCAGGTCAGGCTGGGTTTGAACCCATCAGCCCTGGAGCATGTGGCCAGCCCCCTAATCACTCTGCTATGGGCACCCAGCCTATGGGGAGATTCTTAACTGTCATAATATGTAGGACTTTGTTTGGGTGATCATTTCCTCTAGAAAAAGTTCCTCTAATCTGGTGCTTATGACATATTAGCCTGGTTGTAAGAGTTCTGAGAGATAGGTTACTCATTGGTTCTCATCTCTGCCCTTTACTATGTTTGAATCTATAGCCTTTCTGCTTCAAATTTTCCAGAGAATTAATCTCTGCTATCCTGCCTCAGGTAGGGATGTGTTAGCAGTGGGAATGAGGTGTTTTCTGGCTAAGCAAGATTGTGGAGGGGACCTCTATATAGACCATCAACTATTATCTGCATTTGCCCTGGGCATCACTTCCACCTTCGGGGACTCCTGAAGTATCAAGTGTTTCAAGACCTTAGCATCTCACAAGTTCAAAGGATGATTTCAGATAATCACCCCCCGGAGATTCTAGGTTGGAGCAGGCTTTTCCCTGTTAGGTCGGTGACCACTCTTCGTGTGCTTTGTAGATGTAGAAATGGTGAACCTTCTCGTCTACTGATCAACCTTCTGCTGTTTTATCCTTGTTGCATTTGACTTTTCCTTGTTCCTTCGCCTCTTTTTTGTGGTATCTGAGGAGGCAGAAAAGCTTACTAAGTGTGATCATTCCACTAGGTTTAATTAGACTCTGACGCTTTTGAACGTTTCGAACTTTCTCCCTCCCACAATTACATGTTAGAACCAAAGTTTGTGGCACTTTTAGGCTATAAGCTCTCCTCAGTAGTCTCACCCTAAAATTCCTTATCTTATTTTAAAATCTTCTCAGGATTTGGTACTGCACACACAGTGCAATCCTACACTCTTTGAAGACAGGGATGCAGTTGACATTTATGCAGGATATGTCTAGTAAGGGCTCCTAACTGATGTGCCGGAACATGCCGGGGTACCACAAACACATGTGGGTGCTGTTGCCCGCAGTCCGTGGGCAGCCAGCTGGTTTTGACTCACTCAGTCCATATGTTGCTGTGTGCCCTCCAAATAGTATCATTTCTACGTGAAGTATGGCCTGGAAAAGATTGGGATCACTTCTATAAAGAAACGTGGCTGATATTTTCACCAGGATTTGATACTTAATGTATGGTTCCTGTTCAGTCTCTGTTGTTTTGTTAAAGCATAAATATAATTGAAAAAAACTCAGAGTATTCATGAGAATTAGTATGGGGGGTGGGTTTAGTTGGGTAATTAGATGAATTTAGCTTTGCTTTTCCCTATAATCTTTTGTTCATCAGAAATTGAAATTGACCCCAAGTAAAGGACATAGTTTAAGTAGATAGGCTATGTCTTCAATTCAAAAGCTAGAAGTGTGTCCAGGCTGTATTCCTGGACGGGACCCAGGAACGGCAGAGGGAAAGGGTAAGATTGCTTTGGGTTCCTCCAGGCCATAGGGTCTTCCCTGTGTGTCTACCCACTTCTTTTCTCTTTTCCATAGCTCTAGCCCAAGTGGTCAGCAGAGATGAAAACCATCACTCAGTCTAAGGAACACTGGCAAAAAGGGTGGGACCAGGGCAGGCACAAACGTGTGGGGTCAGCTTGGGACATTAAAGAAGAGCTGGGTGAGGAAGGCTCGAAACTTGGGGACACTCTGTCCAGTAGCTCATTGTTCTGAAATTCGCACTGAGGAGCGACCTCTGAAAAGCACAGCAGCAAACCACCAATAAAAATCTGAAGGGGCTTTGTTGTTCTCTTGTCATTTAGAGAACAGTGTTTCCCATGACTGGATACAAATTAATTCATTCTAGAAAATTGTTTTTTGCTTTATTTTGTTTTTAAAGCCATTGGCTAAGTTTGGTGTAAGAAGTCAGGAGACCTAAGACAATGGTGGCTTGAAATTAAAGTAACTTTGGACATCTCTTTACTATCACAGTTACAGAATCATTAAGAGTCTGGAGGGATCACTTAATGCCCCAATTTTACTACGTCGCATTTTGTGGGGGATCCTGGGAACCGTAATGGTGACTGTGGAGCCGGAAGTTACAAAAGGCTTGGGTGTCCCTCACCCGTGTGAAGGTGGGAAGGGGCAAAGGCCACCTCTGGTAGGATTCACTTCTGAGTCAACAAATACTAGCCGAGCACCTAACATATGCAAAGCTTGATATTGGGTTATATGAGAACAAAAATCTATAAACCACAAACCCTGCTCTCAAGTTACTTCTCATCTAGAATGAGTGATTACATGTGTAGACAGAACACAAAAATCTTACATACCACATGAAAAGCACAAAAGCAGTGCTACAGGTCAGAGAATGGTGAGGACACTTTGAACTAGAACAAAAAACATTACTTAAACATTAATTTTTAATTCAACTTGTTAATTAGGATATTGCATCCTCATTTATAAGTAAAATACATTTGTAATTTCCCTTTATAATAATAAAAAATAAAAGCAAGTACTACTGCTTGTACACAAGCAAGACTACTGAAGATAATATTTAAAAGTAGAATTGATATTTACATCACTTCAAATGTAGTATCTGGAGCTAATCTGAAATAAAAGACCTAAATTTCATCTTCAGATGGTATCATTAATACATCTGTGTTACTTAAGATAATGCTGTATTCTGTAGCAGCTAAACCAACAAATCTCAGTAGCTTAACTCAATAGAGATTTGTTCTATGCTTTATGTAGCTTATAAAAATAGATATTTCTGTATTAATCACAAAGAAGTCCCTAGTCCACACAGGATTTCAGGTTCACAGGACAATAGAAGCTGCTACATTTACAAGTGGGTTCCAAGGTTCTTTATTGTTAATGAGTACCTTATAGACTAGGGGAAAAAATCATTCAACAATTCATATGAGAGGTTGTCATGGGCCAGGCCTGGAAGTGCTGTGGCTGTGTCTCTTGGACACACATAACTGAAAATGGCAAAAAAAAAAAAAAAAAGAGAGAGAGAGAGAAAAGTACAGTGGTTGTATGTTTGAGATAAAAAAATGAATTTCAGGCTTGGCGCTTGTGGCTCAATGGGCTAAGGCACCAGCCATGTACACCTGAACTGGCGGGTTCGAATCCAGCCTGGGCCTGCCAAACAACAATGACGGTTGCAACCAAAAAATGGCCGGGCGTTGTGGCAGGCGCCTGTAGTCCCAGCTACGTGGGAGGCAGAGGCAGGAGACTCGCTTGAGCCCAGGAATTGGAGGTTGCTGTGAGCTGTGATGCCATGGTACTCTATCCAGGGTGACAGCTTGAGGCTCTGTCTCAAAAAAAAAAAAAAATGAATTTCATAAAAATACTAGCTTGTCACTATGACATAGTTCTTGATAAATGTGCTGTATGTTGAGTTGCATCAAGTGACACATAAAAATTTTTGCTATTAGGAAAAAGCAGACTGTTAACTGACTTTAGTGCTGCCAAGGCTTAACCTTTCTAGATCTATATACTCTCAAAATTTAGGTTTTAGTCAAGTCAGTTGATCTTACCACTGCATGAGACAATTTTTTTTTATTGTTGGGGATTCATTGAGGGTACAAGATACATGTTACACTGATTGAATTTGTTGGGTAAAGTCCCTCTTACAATCATGTTTTGTCCCCAAACAGTTACTTTTTTTGAAAAAGATTAAGGTGGATATGTACACATATTACTTGTTACTCATGATCTCATATTAATTCCAAAACCCTATAACCCAAACCTAATATTGGTAACTAACATAAATTCAAGTTTTTTTTTTTTTGGAGACAGAGCCTCAAGCTGTCACCCTGGATAGAGTGCTGTGGCATCACAGCTCATAGCAACCTCCAATTCCTGGGCTCAAGGGAGTCTGCTGCCTCTGCCTCCCAAGTAGCTGGGACTACAGGTGTCCACCACAATGTTTGGCCATTTTTTTTTTTTTTTGGTTGCAGCCATCATTGTTTGGTGGGCCTGGGCTGGGCTCAGGTGTATGTGGCTGGCGCCTTTGCCACATGAGCCACAGGCGCCGAACCTAAATTAAAGTTTTTAAAAAAATCTTTAAGATACTGCCTAAGAAACATCTTATGTTTTACTTTTAGCAATATATTTGGTGAGAGGGTATCAAGAGACATTTGATGCATACCCTAGTGTTTTAATTAATGGTTTAAAGAGTAGAGATAAAAGAAAACATCATCGTCTGGCTGGTTACCATTGTATAAATTTAACAAGAACACATTTACAATGTCATAGCCATATGAATCTTGTTATTTCTAATTTCATACCTAAATAATTATTTTTCAAAATAAGATAAGCAATGGGAGAAGATATATTGACCAAGTTCTTTAAATATCTGGTAAATTTTGGAAATTGAGAATCTTTCTTTTCTTCATAGAAAGAGAAAGAGAAAACTTTTCATTTTTGAGTTGAAAGAACAGAGAAAATATTTCTTTTCCTTAGTTGCTTTTCCTGAGTTGGTCATATATCACAGAATATAACATGGCAGGAGAAAATTGATTCCCTGGGTGTAAGTATTAAGGATGAAAACAATTTTGTTAATTTTATCCATTACTCTTTTTCTGTCATATCGTTTGGACTAACTGGACAATGTCAGCTATTTCTGTGGTGATAAATAACAGGGCTATTATAGAACTAAGGTGATTTTTGATCATCCACTCTTGAATTATAGGATGGAAATGCAAGTTAAAGACTTTTAAGATTTGAGTTTTCACTAAAATTTATGGTTTACCCATAATTTCTGTTTGTGTTTATACCGATATCTTAAACATTCTTCATTTTATTAATTGATAGCTGAATGTGTAAATAATCTTATATTACAGACTACATTCCTTCAGAGCACACACAAATATAGGTTCTAATTTCTCATATCTCTGAGTAGTGGGATTATATGTTGTTTGTGATTCATGGAAAAATTATAACTTCCTTAGCAAACATACTAAATTGCTCAATACTGTGCTACTGCCACTGCTTCTGTAATAGTATCTTATGCTTTTGTGTTATTATGATTATATGCAGTATAATTTGTGTATTTATTAAGTCATAGCCATGGTGTAATTTACTGGGTCACACTTTAAGACCCTTTTCCTCACCCATAAAGCATTACAAATTAAATTTTGGTTACCATATTCTCGTTGTTCCTTTCTTATATTTTTAGTCTCAGATATATTTTGGAAGAATGGTATGGTATCTCTGAAAGATCCACTTTTCAAGTTGAAATTTATAATCCAAAATACTGATCCAAATAACTTATAAATATATGTGATCAATTAGAATTAGTTTTTTCTGACTTTGCTAAACTACATAAAGAATACATGGCCAATAAGAAGTACTAGAAAAGAGAAGATGGGTGAAAAGGCAAGATATTTGATCTCAGGATAATTTTGGAGGTTATCTTCTAATAGTAATGTTGTGAGGGTGGTGAATGATTGAACATCCTACAAAGCTTAGAGTCCTGAATCAGTAGAAAGGAGAAATGGTGGGTAACAGAGACAGTCCATAATGAAAGAGTATCATCTGAGTCATAACTGTAGACAGACAAAAGATATAGCAGCCATTTAAATTTTTTCCTTTCCATTTAGTTTGTGGCATTGGCTAGTTATAAATTGACATTATTAAATTGTGAAATTGACTAAATGTATCCTAAATTTAAAATAATTACATCTTCCTGATGGAAGAGGATATAAATAGAGACTGTCAGACAGTAGAACCTTCGTCATTGATGACCTCCCAACACAGATTACGTCCTTAACTTGACCTAATCTTCATATCTTGGACATGTACCACATGTATGTATTGATACAGTAGGCCTAACTCCTTGTTTTGACTACCTCTGTATGTTGACCAGTTTGTTACAGATTCTTGAGTTGGTCAACTTACACAGGTTTTACTCTATTCTGAAAAAAATTATACCTTTACCCATCATATATGGCCCACAACCTCATTCACTTTATTTGTTATACAATATACACTGTTTCATGTTTTCTGAATCAATGTTTCTCACTAAACAAGTGGAATATTCCCATGAGTGAGAAGAAACTGAAGGTTATGAAGCCCACGGGAGTAGTGTAACACAGCCAGTAAGTACCTGATCAGTTATCATAGATTACCATAACAGATGTAATACTTATAAACAAATGTGAAGCAAGGGAACTGAAAAGAAACCTCTCCAAAGAAGACAAGCGCACAGCCTTCCAACACATGAAGAAATGCTCATTATCCTTAGTCATCAGAGAAATGCAAATCAAAATAATGGCATCATTTTGTGTAGAAAAACATACCTTAAAAATACGATACCTCCCCATATACTGAAGGTGGCAGGTTCAAACCCGGCCTCGTCCGAACTGCAAAACAGAAAAAATAGCCAGGTGTTGTGGCTGGCACCTGTAGTCCCAACTACTCAGGAGGCTGAAGCAAGAGAATCGCCCAAGCCCAGGAGTTGGAGGTTGCTGTGAGCTGTGTGATGCCATGGCACTCTACCGAGGGTGATAAAGTAAGAGTGTGTCTCTGAAAAAAAAAAAAAAAGATACTTATTAAATCATGCAGGGGTGAAACTATGAGATTTGTTTTTCAAATATGTTTTCAACCACCTAAAAAGAGAGATTTGAAGCAAGGGTAGAAAATCTTGACAATTGTTGAATGTGGATGATAGATATATGGAAGTGCATTATACTATTTCCCTATTTTGTGAAAATTTTCATTATGCTTTGTAAAGGGCAATGAAATTTTAACTGTAGACATATACATGAATACATATACACATACAAAATATACAGCATGTGTGTATTTGCAATGTGTATTCACATACATATATACAAACATACCTGTGCCGTTCAGGTTGCATTTACCAGAATTTACCAAACAGGATATATATTGGGACATGTCCTTGGAATCAACTCTCATGGAAGAGAGGCAAAAGAATGAAGTAGGGGGTCGGCCCTATATACCGAAGCGGGTTCAAACCCGGCCTTGGCCAAACTGCAAAACAGAAAAATAGCTGGGCATTGTGGTGGGCGCCTGTAGTCCCAGCTACGTGGAAGGCTGAGGCAAGAGAATCACCTAAGCCCAGGAGTTGGAGGTTACTGTGAGCTGTGTGATGCCACGGCACTCTACCAAGGACAATAAAGTGCAAAAAAAAAGAATGAAGCAGGAATGTGTGAATGGAAAAGTCAAGCTGCAGTGCAGGTCCAGTGTCAATGGGATGCAGGAGCTAGAATGACAGTTTATAGTTGTCCCACGGTGGGCCTGCATGGCCAAGGCTTTATACTCCTGCATCAGTGAGTCACTGGGTGTGGGCCAGCTCAGACAGGGGTGAAACACTGGGCAAGGCAGTCCTCTGAAATCTCTGAAGGGGCTGGTGGCTGAAGGCTGCCAATGACCACACTCCAAGCAGCAGGTGTAGCAAGTTCATCATTGGGTCCACCACAGATGGTACCCGTATCACACAGATATAAGAGATAAAATGAGCCAGGATTTATATCCAGAGCATTCTGGATATGAAGAGAAGAGTAACAGGATGAATCTAACATCAGGCAGGCCTCCAGAGTCCAGGGAAACAAGCAAGAGGAGGAGCAGTCAGAAGGCCAAAAAGGCAAATAAGATAGGCTTCCTCACCTTCATAGCAAATTTATGACCTAACTAGAAGTTTTTCACCCAAAAACCCAAGAGCAAGTAACCACTAAGGCAATGTAAGGAGGAAAGAAGCAACAATAATTAAACTTTGAATGACATGAGCTTAGAGGTCTGTAACTTAGAGAAGAATCAATACTCAGCCTGCTTCGTAACAATGCCAAACCATTGCCTAACAGAAGGGGGGAAAATACTTTAATTAAAAGAGAAGGCTCTTTAAGTCTCAGTCTTCAGGTAGACCTGAAATACCTCTCACACTCATACAGAGAGGCACATCAGCAAATTATCCAATCTTTTGTGCCTTCTCATTTTCTGCTGGTGAAATCCACCACTATCTGCTAAAATCCAAGGGGATCTCATCTCATGTACACCTGTTATTCCTGGGTTCATACAGGCATGTGATGTGACTAGCAATTTGACCATTCTTTCTTTGTGCTGCCCTATACAAAACTCCAATTTCTAATATAGATCTAGAATATCTAGAACTTTTTGTGGGCTTTTTATCATTTCCAGAATTATTCTGTTGCTAATCAGTTTGATTAAGCATTCCACATGGTATATCAAATCATTACATTGTACCCCACAGTTACGATTTTAATTAAAAATTAAATTTAAAAAAGTGAAATACTCCAAACATTTCTTCTCTCGTGGATACTACTAGTCATTCCCTACTGCGTAGTTTCTGAACATCTATCACTTTTGCATCTTCCACTGGAGTATATTGCTGCTCGCTGACAGCTGTGTCAAATAACTCTGTAGCTTGAAATGACTGAGATGATAGGATTGGGTCTTCACATCTTGGTGCCAAATTACCCATTTTGATTGTGTGGCCTTCTGACTTATGGGTAGCATTTATAAATGTTAGTTTTCTTTGTTAAATAACTCTCAGACCTGTCACTTCATCTTAATTCCTTCTCTACACCCCCTATACCTTAATTTAGGCTATTATTATTACTTAGATCATTAAAATAGGTAGCTAATTCCTCCCCCTCTAAACTTCAGTTGCATAATTATCATGGAAGTCTTGCCTCACAGTCTGTAAAGATACTTGGCTACTCATCTTTTTACCTCTATGCCCACATGAAGAAAAATTTAGAAATAGAGAAATTAATCATATATATATATACATATATATCAATAAAATATAGCTGGCATTGGCAATGGTCCTGTTCAAAATAAAGTGGTACTTGTCTTTTATTTAAGCAAAGAGTCTTGTATGTAGGTGTCAAAGTGAAACAGAGACGGACAGTAGTTAAAACTGTAAAAATAGATTTTATTCAGGAACTACTGCAATAGGTGAATAGAGATATCAATATAGAACTGGGCTCAATTCCAAATACATGAAAGTCAGCTGGAAATTTATAGCCAATAAGCATAATAAAGGGGCCAATGGATGGAAAATTACTGAGGAGACATCAAGAGTAAATGGATTCTTGCTAAACCAATCCTTATTGTATTTTTATGATATATAGGAAAATTACAAACTTGTTTCCTTGACATATGAAATCCACTAAAGTCTTTGCCAAGAGTATCTTTTCATATTCATTTTCTGCCTGTCTTAACATGCTTTGTGAATCACATACAAACCAAACTATATGTGACTCTTTCTTATATGTGATCTTTCTTAAATCTTAGACTTTATCTGAAATTTCTCTCTTTCTAACATGGCCTTGGCAATTTTATAAACTTTCCTATTATCTTTCAAGACCCATGTCAATGTCACCTATTTCTAATGGCTTCTTGTCTCTTGTCTGGTTTAAATGTACCATCCTCTGTAATCACTTAGGATCTTTACTATACATCAGTTACAGAATTTATAACATTTCCCTGAAGTTACTAGTTTCCATGTTTACTGTCCTTAAAGAGCATGAAGTACAAGGAGACAGTGATGTCATGTCAGTCATCACATATACTCAACATCTGCCTCCGTGCCTGGCATCACATAGCTGCTTAATGCAAGTTGACTGAATGCATGCAGGGATAAACGAATGAATGATCAAAGATTCTATAGCTGGCTGACTTTCCTAATATTTGGTTGTCAGTAAAAGCAACTATTAAAATATACCCCAAATCTTTATTTCCTCTATGCAGCAAGGAAGAGACATTTGCAATTGTGATTCATGGGCAGCTCCAGAAAAAAGCAGAATCACAGAAAAAAACTGGCACACTACCAAGGAGTAATTCTAGTGAGTTTCTGAAAGGCATTTTTATGGTCTAAACAAACTCCTTCAAACTGTTTCTAGGACAGTTAATGTCTCATAACTTGGAATTTTATTTCATCAAACACTTAAACCATTATGTTGTAGTAACAATGAGAATATAGGATATGAACATAGAACTGGGTTGGACCTTTTCAGAGAGACCAGAACACAAAGCAAGGATTTCCCAGAAATAAGCCATCTACAATATACCTTTCTCTTCTTCTCCCATGTACCTAGGCAACTGACTATTATCTGCCATTCCACTTAAGGTCTATAGACAGAGCCCAGGCAATGACTGAAGGGAGCATTCTTAGACAAATAGGAGATACAAACAGGGGGAAAAAAAA
Source organism: Arctocebus calabarensis (assembly GCA_963573935.1). Lineage (NCBI taxonomy): Eukaryota > Metazoa > Chordata > Mammalia > Primates > Lorisidae > Arctocebus > Arctocebus calabarensis. Next base: position 28,497 of record CAUYON010075907.1, read on the forward strand.
CTCAACCAAGATCAGTATTAAAATTTACTATAAATGAAGAATTAATAAACACCACCTGAAAAGTGACAGATGTAAAGAGACATATGAAGATTTATCCCAGGAAGCAGATAAAAATTATAGACACAAATATTTTGTATGGTAAAAAAAAAAAAAGACATTATTGGCTCTGTAATCGACTCAAAGAGATCCTAAAACTCCAAATGATAGGTAGCTGGAAAAGCCAAAAAGCTTATAAATAAATAAGTAATGCCATTCCCTTTTAAAAATAGACTCAGAAACAAATGTAAAATGGTTTTAAGAAGAAACAAGAAACAGAAATAACATTGCAGACACTTGTATTAAAGGCAGAAAGGCTTGGAGAAAAGATACCAGTTTTAAAAGCTTTTTATTCCTTTACTGCAATTTTAATGGGATCTTAGGAAGGAAAGAAGATAAATACTTGTGGTTGAACCAACCACCTTTAACAAGAAGGTGTCTCTTTTCTTTTGAGGAAGTAAGAAAACAGGACTGTTGGGATAGAAAATAGGACATGAGCTGTTAGAGTGTTAACCAGCTTCCAGAAACCCTGGATGTCTATTACTGAAGAGGGATCTTTCCAATCTACACTGCTGATAACTTTCCTAGCACATGTGAAATTTTATGGACAGAATGTAGCTCAAAAACATTACCTGAGGGCTTTCAAACATTACTTTGTAGAATTTGTCTCGTACATGTGGCATTAGATACTCAAAATCTGATGTCACTCTGATACCTGATATGACCTCTTTTTTTTTTTTCAAGAAATCTTTAGAATGTTCTCTTTGTTGTTAGTATCCTGATATTTTACAATGTTCCCTGGTTTGAAAGTTCTTACATCAATCATACCATCTATTTAGTGGGACTTTTTATCTTTTCATTCATGGAAACATTCTTAGATTAATTCCTCAATGGCTTATTTCACTCCATTTTCTGTTTTCTCTTTCTGAGACTTTTATTAATCATATTTTCCAAGCCCTCTTTATGTTCTCTAAACACAAGAGAATTTAGAAAGTTATATACCCCATGTTCTTGTTTCATGAATATATTCCTTCAGATATATGAGGATATTTATTCTTTTTCTAAAATTCCTTTCTGATCACTGAAAATAAAAATTTTTTTGGACTTCCCTTTTTTAAAAAATTCAGAATATTACAGTGGCACACACATTTTAGTTACACAATTTGCTTTTGTACAGATTGAGTCAAAGTTATAAGTGTGTCCTTCACCCAGTGTTTATTGTACCTGCTCAGTTGGAAATTATCCATGCGCTCTTACCTCCTCCCACCTGATTTTCACTGAGCTTTACTTCCATGTATACACATACATTTGAATAAATTAGTTCCAATTTAGTATTAAGCACATGTGGTGTTTGTTTTTCCATTCTTGTGATACTTATCTTAGAATAGCAGTTCTCAACCTGTGAGTTGCAACCCACAAGAACTGTATGAAAGGGACATGGCATTAGGAAGGTTGAGAACCATTAACTTAGAAGAAGACACTTAGTATTCGTGGACACTTTGGATGTTTCTATGTCCTTGCTATTGTGAATTGTGCTGCTATAAACATTAAAATACAAGTATCTTTTCATAAAATGCCTGTTTTTTCCTTTGGACAAATACCGAGTAGTGGGATTGCTGGATGAAATAGTAGGTCTACTTTCAGTTCTCTGAGGTATCTCCATAATACTTTCTATAAATGTTGTACTAGTTTGCAGTCCCACAAACTAGGGTAAAAGAGTTGCTTTCTCTCCAGATCTGTGGCAGCATCTGTTGTTTTGGGACTTTTTGATCAGAGCCATTTTTGCTGGAGATAGGTAATATCTCATTGTTGTTTTGATTTCCATTTCCCTAATGATTAAAGACATTGACCATTTTTGTGTGTGTTTGTTGTTCTTTAGTTATACCTTCATTTCAGAAGTTTCTCTTCATGCCTTTTGGCAGATGTTAATGGGGCTGTTTGATTTTTTTGTTGATTTGCTGGTAATCACATTTTAATCTGATGACTAGCATGAAATTTTTTTTTTTTTTTGAGACAGAGCCTCAAGCTGTCACCCTGGATAGAGTGTCGTGGCATTACAGCTCACAGCAACCTCCAATTCCTGGGCTCAAGCAAGTGTCCTACCTCTGCCTTCCAAGTAGCTGGGACTACAGGTGCCCGCCACAATGCCCGGCTATTTTTGTTTGGGTTGCAGCCGTCATTGTTGGTTGGCGGGCCCAGGCTGGATTTGAACCCGCCAGCTCAGGTTTACATGGATGGCGCCTTAGTCCACTGAGCCACAGGAGCCAAGCCGCATGCAAATATTTTAACCCGTTCCATTGGTTGTCTATGTGCTCTGTTGATTGCGTCCTTGGCTTTGTAGAAACTTTTTAATTTTATCAGGTCCCATTTATTTATTTTTGTTGTTGCTGTAACTACTTTGTGGGGGTCTCCTTCATAGATTTTTTTGTGTAGGCCAGTATCTATAGGAATATTTCCAAAATTTTCTTCTAGAGTTCTTCTGGTTTCATGCCTTAGGTTCTAAGTCTTTTATCCACCACTTTTTGTGAGTGGTGACAGGTACAAATTCTGTTTGAATAAGAACACAATGAGAACAATCAAAGAAGAAGGTATTGCTTCTTTGATTTAATTCTCAGTTCAACTGCTGTTGGTGTACATGAAAGCTACTGATTTATGTACCTTAATTTTGTAACCTGAGACTCTGTCAAATTTATTTTACAAATTCTCAGTTCTTTTGGTTGATTCTTTGGGGTTTTCTAGACATAAGATCATAGTGTTGGTTCGGAGCCTATAGCTGGTGGCTAGGGCACTGGCCACATACACTGAAGCGGGTGGGTTCAAATCCAGCCCAAGTCTGCCAAACAACAATGACAACTACAACCAAAAAATAGCCCAGCATTGTGGCGGGTGCCTATAGTCCCAGCTAGTTGGGAGGCTGAGGCAAGAGAATCGCTTAAGCCCAGGAATTTGAGGTTGCTGTGAGCTGTTGACACCATGGCTCTCTACACAGAGCAACATAGTGATTTTGTCAAAAAAAAAGAGAGAGAGAAAATACATGTTCCTCCCTCACATTATCTCTGCTGAGCCAGTCTTCCTATGAAAGAGTGGGAACTGAATTATATTTTGCCATTGGCAGCAAGGATTTCTTCAGTTAGACTGAGATTGCTGAGACTTTTCCCTGAGGATGTGGCAAGGTATGTGTGGATTTTTTGAACTTTGAACTACTTTCCTTACATAAGCATCCATAATAATGTCCAGTTTGGGGGGGAGCAGAGGCAAGATGGCTGACTGGAGCCACCTTTCCACAGATGCTCCTGTTCAGAAGGAGAGTTAAAGGACAGAAGTTTAGCAAGTAAGCTGATGGTTTGGAGCTGAGCCAAGAGAGAAGGTTGAAGGATGCACATCAACCTTGCCAAGGCCAGCTGTGACCCCAAGGCTACAAACAATAGGTAGAAAATCCATCACCAAGTGGAAAGGAGTCCCCCACCCCAAGAGAATGGCTTACAGTATACACTCTACATACAAGCGGGAAGAGTTCAAACATCCTCCCATTTTATACCATGGGAGAGACCCTCTAAAAACTAGACCTCTTTCCCCTACTAGGGTGCCATGGCACTCTCCTGCCAGGCATAAAACTTACATACATACATATACTCTGCCTCTGTACATATTCTCTGCCTACAATTATGAACTCCCAGCACTCCCCTCCACTCTCACTCCAAGCTCTGGAAGCCTGTCCCTCATGAGTCCAGATTCTTGGGCATTTTCTCAAGACGTATGGACAGGCCTGGGCTGTTGTAGGTCTGTGATGATTATGTGGCACTGGAGTAAGGAGGAGACAGTGGACTGAGGGAACCATACTGGAGAGGGAGAGGCAGTGCCCCATGGCACATAACAGCAGCAGCAGAAACAATAGGGCTCACACCCCTGGGGATATTTTGGAGACACACTTCCTGTCTTTCTGGGCAACCAGAGAAAGCCAGGCATCTTCTCCGGTCGCAGACACTGGTGGAACCGATCTGGGACAATAATGCTGGCCCCAGTAGTGAGTAAAGGGTATATCTGCCTGGGCAGGTGCAGCAAGATGGAGAATAGAAAACAGGCACACAGAGTTGGCATACTCCCAGGGCGAGGCAGAGCCAGAACTGCTTTAGTGAGCCTAAGAAGCAACCAGCACCCAGGGGATAATAGCTGAGGCAAAGGCAGGTGGCAGGGGCTGGAACTCAGAGCTAAGTTTGAGCTCTAACCACACCCACCCCAACACAAACTGTAGCCAAAACAGACATGCCAGCTCCAGGCAGTGGCACAGACTGGGGCTGGGTCACAGTTTCTGTGAACTCAAACAGCACCTGGTCCACAGGGGAATATAGCCAGGACAGAATCATAAATTCTGCAAAAATATAAGTGTCAGCAACATCAGTCATGGGCAGGGCTGGAACTGAGTAAACCATCCCACCCCCCATTAAGCACTCGTGATTGTCGGGCCTCAGCGCCCCCTGCTGGATAGTGGCAGAGAGCAGTGGCCTAGCTGAGGAAATATAGATTTCCCTGTGACTCAGACAGGTGCAAACCACTGGAACATCTGCTTATTGGAGAGAAATGGATCACAGTCCTGTAGGGTTATCAGTGACTGGGTGTGACAGAGGTGCAAGGTGGGGAAGGAGGCATCAACCTTCCCAGACTAATTTATTTGCTGGGAGGGTCCTTCTGACTCCACAGAGCATCAGAATGAGTCATACTTGAGCTGCCAGTAGACCCTTGCTATCTAGTTGCCGGAGATCTTTGGAACTCTCCCACTTGAGACCGGGTGCTGATTGGGACAACTGATTTGGAACTCTCAGACTGGACCAATAACCCAAGGACTATCCAAAGTGGTACCCTGGGTGTGTGGTTGTAGGAAGGTTTGATTTTCCTTTTCCAGTTGTTGCCCATGAGGGCCAGGGTGACTTAATTGCTGGTATTTTTCCATAGCTAAATTTCAACCCATAGTAACTGATTCACTAGGGCAGAGAATAGCTGAAAACAAGATAGAGCCACTTAGCCCCACCACATCAAGTAAGTCCCCAGTGTCTCAGGCTGTAGCACTGTACAGGACCTTTGCAGAGCTCTGGGGGAAAATGTACAGATGCCAGTCCCAGCTCTTGGGCAAAGGGCTGGTTAATCACTACTCCAGGAGCCCCCCAACCCAACTTCACCTTATCTGTTCATCTAGCCAAATGTTGTAAAATAATCATGGGGCGGAATCAGCAGAAAAACTCTGGTAAGATGAATAACCAGAGTAGATCAACTCCCCCAAGGAACAATATGGCAGACACAACTAAAGATCCCATTCATAAACACATGGCTGAGATGTCAGAAATAGAATTCAGAATTTGGATTGCATATAAGATTAATAGAATGGATGTAAAGTTGGAATTAGAAATTCAAGGAGAATTTCAAAAGTTGTCTCAAGAATTCAAGAAATTCAAAGACAAAAATCACCGAAGATTTTGACACATTGAGAGAAGAATTTGCAGCCCTCAAAGAACTGAGAAATACAGGTAGAATCCCTCAGTAACAGAATAGACCAAGCAGAAGAAAGGATTTGTGACATTGAAGACAAAGCTTTTGAATGCTTCCAAACTCTCAATAGAAATGGAGAGCAAAAATGGATCATTCTCTCAGAGAGCTCTGGGATAATTCGAAGAGAACTAATGTTTGCCTTATAGGGATCCCTGAAGGCAATGAAGTTGCTTCACAAGGCACAGAGGCTTTTCTTCATGAGATTATGAAGGAGAACTTTCCAGACATGCCAAGAAATTCTGAAATTCAGATAGCAGACAGTTTTAGAATTCCAGCATGATTCAACCTGAATAAGACATCCCCCAGGCACATCATAATTAACTTCTCTAAAGTTAATGTGAAGGAGAAAATTCTGCAAGCAGTCAAACATAAGAAAACAATAACCTACCAGGGGAAGAATATTAGAATGACTGAAGATCTTTCCGCTGAAAACTTTCAAGCTAGAAAAGGGTGGTCATTGACTTTTAATCTCCTAAAATACAATAACTTTCAACCCAGGATTCTGTATCCACCTAAACTGAGATTCATTTATGATGGCGAAATTAAATGCTTTAATGACATTCTCATGTTGAAGATATTTGCCATAACTAAACCAGCTCTCCAGGATATTCTCAGACCTATACTCCATAATGACCAGCACAATCCTCCACTACAAAAGTAAATTCACTGAGAAACTTTTGATGAAATTCCAACCTCCATAGTAGTGAAAGGATTAAAAATGTCCACTGAATTTTCAAAAAACTCAATAACCAAAATTCTACCAGACTTATCAATCTTCTCAATTAACGTGAATGGCTTAAATTATCCTCTAAAGAGGCACAGGTTGGCTGACTGGATACAAAAACTCAGGCCAAATATCTGCTAATACAAGACTCTCATCTTACCTTAAAAGATAAATATAGACTCAGGGTGAAGGGAAGGTCATCTATATTTCAGGCAAATGGAAATCAGGAAAAAGCAGGTGTTGCAATTTTATTTGCAGATACAATAGGCTTTAAACCACCAGAACTAAAAAAAGATAAAGATGGTCACTTCATATTTGTTAAAGGTAACACTCAACATAATGAGATTTCAATTATTAACATTTATGCACCCTACTAGAATGAGCCTCAATTTATAAGAGAGACTGTAACAGACATGAGCAACTTGATTTCCTCCAGCTCCATAATAGTCAGAGATTTTAACACTACTTTGGCAGTGTTGGATAGATCTTCCAATAAGAAGCTAAGCAAAGAAATTTTAGACTTAAACTTAACCTTTCAACATTTGGATTTGACAGACATCTACAGAACTTTTCATCCTAACAAAACTGGATACACATTCTTCTCATCAGTCCACAGAACATACTCTCAAATTGATCACATCTTAGGTCACAAGTCTAATCCCAGCAAATTATTTATTTATTTATTTTTTTATTGAATCATAGCTGTGTACATTAGTTCAATCATGGGGTACAGTGTGCAGGCTTCACATGCAATCTGAGATATTTTTATCAACCTGATTGACATAACATTCACAAGATTTTCTCATTTACTATGTGAAAACATTTTTGATCCGTATTTAGGAGTTTTCTCCTGA
>CAUYON010075910.1:0-13151 GCA_963573935.1 Arctocebus calabarensis
GAGGGAAGGGGGGAGGACGGGTGGAGGGAGAGCAATTAGTGGGAACACACCTATGGTGCATTTTAGCAGGATACTGGTGAAACTTATTAAAGGTAGAGTATCAATGTCTTTATATAGTGATCAAGAAAATGCCATGAAGGCAATCTCTAACAGTATGATCAAAACATTTCTGATTGTATATGAAGCACATTCTGCCCTATGGTTGCACCAAGGTACACAATTATGATTTAATAAAATTATTTAAAAAAATAAAATAAAATAAAATAAAAATAATAAAATAAAATTGGTTCTGTGCCTGAGGCCTGTGGCCTGGGCCCAGACTAGGAGGCCTGGTTGCTGTCCCTGGGGCAGGGCCCAAATCGTAAGGGGAAGGGAAAAATGATGGGAACCGCAGGGCCTTCCTCCACTCAGCTGTCACCTGCCCTATACTCGCTAATCAGACAAGCCTCTGTGGTCTTCAGGGGGTGCTGGAAAAAAAAACTACTCAGGGTTTAAACCCACTTCTGGTCATCTATGGCTGTAGCACCTTAGACAAGTTGCTGTACCTCAGTTTCTTCACTTCTCAAGGAGATCGCATGGCCACTGCCAGGGATGTGAAGTGCATTGTAAACTATATAGCAATACATAGACACGGGGAGTTATTATACCTACTGTCGCTTCTGGAAGGAGGTGGGAATGAGAGGCAGAAATGAGCAGGATGATAAGTGTTTCCCAGGTTCACAAAAAATAGTCTCTGCAATGTTGTAGGTAGGTGCTATTAATATTCACAATTCAAAAATGATAACATTGAGGAACCAAAAAGTTGAGCAGATTGCTCAGCTCCCTGCACAGTTGAGAGTAGAAGAGCCAGAATCTGAACCCAGGCCCAGGCTGGCAGAGCCTGTGCTGGTGAAGCACAGCCCACGCTTACACACACGTGTGCACACACGCAAACACACGCTCCCCCTTTCTACCCCAAACACAACACCCAGGGTCTGGTTGGATTCTTCAGTTTCAATCCTGAATTTTGTTTCTTTGAAACATAATTGTCCCAGAATGCAGTGAAATGCAAGCACTTCACTTCTGATGAGTGGGGACATGGAGCCAGGGTGAGAGGCACCTCTAGTTTTACTTTAGAGCCTTCTGTATTATTTTCATTTCTGCCCATGATCATGTATTTTATATATAAAAGGATTAATAAAAAGACATACTGCTCCTCCTAGGTAGGACTATGCTTTGAAACAAAAGCTTTAGGGGTTAATGGAAATAACAATTCCCTTGCCACCATGGGGTTTTGGAGCCTTATTTATCAAATGCCCTGGCTGGTGGGGATCTTTCCAACCCCTGCTGGAATCCAGCCTGAGTTTCCTGATTGCCTCACTCCAACTCTCCCCTCAGCAGCCAAACGGCCCAGCCCCTTCCTGTGGTTTCCAGCTCAGCCCTCCTGGTGGGAGGGAGAGGGGAGAAGAAGGGAGGAAGGAGGGGGACACAGTGCTGGGCCCTTCCAGCAGGGCCCCCAATGTTTGGGGAAAACAGGGGCAGGTAGCACACGGTTCAGGTCTCAAAGCCCGTTGACAGAGGCCCGGGAAGGTGGAAGCATCCAGAGCGATCTGAACCAAGGGAGACAGCTCAGGGGAAAGGACAGAACCCAGGCCCGGAGCAGGCCGGGCCAGCTGGGCAGAACGCTCACCAGTCAGGGCAGGGTGGGGCCCTAAAGTTCTGGCATTGGCCTCACCAGTGGTTCCCACACACACACTTCTCTTTCGGGGTCCAGAGGAGCCTCAGAGGCAGGATCCCACCAGGGCAGTGGCCCCAGGAGGGGCTCAGGAGCCTGCTCCTGCCTGGCCTGCGGCTGAGCACAGACTGGCTCCGCTGTGCCGCCAGCTTCAATGAAGATTCTGGAGGTACATAGCACAGCCTCATGCACTATTCCCTCAGAATGGCCCTGCTCTACAGCAGGCGGAGCAGGGGACAGGCAGGCTGGCGCAGTCCTGTTATGTGTACCCACTTAGCAATGCCACGTTAATTTCTCAGAAACATTCCCTGACAGCTCCACACACCGCCCTGCATGGGGAGCCTGGCCCTGCTAATAGACTGGCATGGAGGCAGCTGGAGCCTGTCTGCCCAGCTTGCCGGGGGAACATTAATTAGCCAGACGGCAGCTCTTCTGTGCTGGGACAGTCTGGGTACAATGTGTTAAGTGTGCAGAATAGTCCCTGCGGGGCTGTGATAGGGCAAAGGATCCTTCTATCCTGAGTTCCACGGTCACTGTGGGACATTTGCTTTGCTACTTCCTGGGCCACCTTCAGGGAATTATCGGGGCTGGGCTCAGCCAGTGCTGGGGTAAATGTTTGCCTGGCTGGAGAATGCTCCCTCTCCTTAATGAGGAAGTAATGAATGGGAAACCTTTCTTCTCCCTGCAAGAAGCCCGTCTTCTCCCTTATTAAAGTGCTGTACAAGCATAAAGGAGGCTCTGCAATGTTATCTGTTCACAAACCTCAGAGAGCTAAAGATTTACTGAAAAAGTGATTGGCTTTCCCTCATTCTGCACAGCCAGTGTCCACTGAGTGTCAGATGAAGGAATGGCCCCCAGGCAGAGCGCATTTTCTGGGGAGAGCAGGTGCCCAGCCTAGCTTCCGCATGGCAGCACCAGCTCCCTGGTTCCTAGGCTCTCCATCTCCCTGTCCACACCTCACATGGAGCCCCAGACTCTGAGACTCTGAGCCCCAGATTTCCCAGAGTACTGCAAACACACAGGGGCTTCCTCATGACCGTGTTGGCTCTGGCTGCCCCCTCCCCCAGCAAGCCCTTTCTGGAATGCCCTTCTCGAACACTAGGCACCCTTCTAGGCCAAGGACGGCACAAGGCTTCATTTGGGTGCCGACTGGGACTGATTTGTGGGCACTGCTGGGAGCTCTGTGATGACATGACCTCTCATGGACATGCACTAGGGCTGTGGGGAACAGCGAGGCACATGGTTCATGGATTGTCACAGGTGTAGTCAATTGTGAGTGCCACCTCCTCTGCGACACTCTCAGGCCTCCCGTATACCAAGGTAAACGTGATCTCATCCTCCCTGCATTCCCCTGGCACCTAAGTGATTTTTCGTTTTCCACCTTGTATGACAACTATTTGAATAGCTTAGTCCCCTTGCCCTGTTAGCCTTCGGATGCCTTACGGTAGCGATTGTGTCTGTCTTACCGCTTATCCTCCTGGAATCATTGCTCAGCTAAGGTGGCTGACTTGAATTTCTTTCCTGGGAACGGCTTGCTTGAATACACCCCGTAAGAGGGGCATTTTGAAAGAGAGCTTGTTGGCTCAACGCCTGTGGCTCAACGGACTAAGGCGCCAGCCACGTACACCTGAGCTGGCGGGTTCGAATCCAGCCCAGGCCCGCCAAACAATAATGACGGCTGCAACCAAAAAATGGCCGGGCGTTGTGGCGGGCGCCTGTAGTCCCAGCTACTTGGGAGGTGGAGGCAAGAGACTCTCTTAAGCCCAGGAATTGGAGGTTGCTGTGAGCTGTGATGCTACAGCACCCTATCCAGGGTGACAGCTTGAGGCTCTGTCTCAAAAAAAAAAAAAAAAAGAGAGCTTGTTGATTCTGCAGGCCTGCTCTGGGGACATGCTGCTTCAGAGCTGCCATGGGGTTATGGGGGCACAGGACAACTGGCTAGGGAGGGATTGGGATGGTAGGATCACCACATAAAAGCTAGACACCAGTCAAGTGGTATGTAAGTCTCAAATATTGCATGCTTACATGAAAAGAAGAATGCATTCATTCTGTACCTGAAATTCACATTTAACTGAGTGTCTTATATTTTTATTTGCTAAATCTGGAGACCCTAAATGGAGGTGCCAAGGAGAAGGGACTGGAGACCCCCACTGGCTTCCTTGGACCAGTTCTGTACACTAAGCTATGTCTTGCATGGAGGAAAAGCCTGGGGAGAGGGGGGAGTCAGTCCAGCCAAGCTGGCCCCAGTTTGCAGCTGTCCACACTTGCAAGTCTCCCGGGTTTCCAAAAGAGGCTTTCTGATGATCCACCACCAGTTCCCTCTTGAGCCTGATTATCTGTGAAAGCCAACTCCAGCGAGACCTGGGCAGGAGAGAGTTGTGCATAGAGACTTCAGGAAGCCCTGAAAGGCATCTTAGTGTGTTCAGCTGTAAGCTTCATTAGGTGGGAACCAAGGCCATCTCATTCATCACTGGATCCCCAGTGCCTTCCACAGTCCTCAGCATAAAGTAGGTCCTCAATAAGTATTTACTAAATAAATAAGAAGCTTGGTTCTACTGGGCCTTCTCCACCCATGCTTGGGTTTGCCACATCCACAGTAGAAAAAAGTGCAAAAACAGGAGTTGGCATGAAGCCTTTTCTTTCCAGGAGTCATCATCACTAATTTCCATTACCCGGCAAAGTGCCCAAGTGCATTAGGCTGATTTGGATTTAAAATCAATTAATGCATCCTCAGGGAACGTGGCTACTCTAATAGCAAGATAAAACTGTATCTCCTTGAGTTAATTTATTTCCATTTAAAGGGTAATTAATATGTTTTCATTGACGTGAATTTAGATAATAAGGGAAAGTAGCATTGAAGGGGGAGCAGCTTGGGCCACCTCGGGCCTTCAGGCAGGCTCAGTGGCTATTGACTTATACACACGTGTTTTGTACACATGCCTGCTCTCTTCCTTCTCAGACTCACTGAACACCTTCTTTTCCCTCTAGTTTTATCCTTTTCTTCATCTGCCAAAAACTCCAGTGGAGTCATAGGCTGACTGATTCTGAGGTTTGACCAGAAGTAGGTGGTCCTGGCAAAGAAGAGCTCAGAGGCCAGAGGGACCATCAACAGGGGGAGCAGGAGTAGGCAGATGTGATGGATGGCTGGTGGGAGGCGGCAGTGGGATGACAGGAGTGGCATCATGGGGCAGGACTAGGGGCTCAATAACAGTGGTGTGTGAGTCACAAGTAGGATTCCCAGCTTTCCGACCAAGGGAAGGGTAAGGGTACCAGCCAGGAGTTAGGTGGAAACAACAGCAACTAACTCTGGCTCTCTAAGAAGAAAAGGAATTCAATGGATATTTACATTCTGCACATTACTCTCTCTGCACCAATGGCAAGGCTGGAGAAACTAAACTCAGAAAATAGATAAAAACCCAGGGAGACTGGAACCAGGGTCACACCACAAGACCAGCCTGTCAAGAGACAGGCAAAGCATCCCCACCCCTGCACACCTGCTGCACCTGCCCACCTCTTCTGCTGCTGTGAATGACCTCCTGCCTTTGTGCCACTCTCAAGAACCAAACTTCCAACTGCAGAGTCTGAATGGCCATGGCTACATCACATGCACATGCTCCCGTCCCTAGGGGGTAGGTGTGGAAATATTTGGCCCCCTTCGGACTCACACCTACTGGGATTTCCTACAAATAGAGAAAGGTTCAGATTATAGGAAGAAGAAAAAAAAAGTCAGCAAGTGACTCCTATGGTGGCATTAAAGTAGCAAGTACAGGAGGAACGGGTTTATATGGGGTGCAACAATGAATTCAGCTTTGAGTCTGAGACACCCACACGTATCAGAGTGGAGCTGTGGAGGGAAGTTGACACTGGAGTTGCTGATCCAGAGTGTCACCTCTTCAGGTGCCAGGCCATTAGTATAATACTCCACCCTGGGTTTCTGTGGCTTCTCTAGCCATCCTTGAATTCCATCGTCTTCAAGCCCTGATGCCTTGGTGACAAGCCCAGTGCATGAAGGCAAGGACCCTGCAGAGGATACAGTTTTGGCTGGGTCTTCTTTTCCCAGAAGTTCCAATTTCTGGTGTGAGTTTGTGATAATTAAAAACGGCTAGCAAAAAATGAGAAGTTTAGCCGCTGAGGTCAGCAAATAAGTGCTGCTTTGACTACAGTTGTTGGGAAACTAATACTGGAAGAACTACCCTTCTTTTAGGGTTCTGAGTTCAGAATCCTGGAGCCTCTGGGCTACAAGGAGACTCATTTTATATTCAAGGGCCTGGAGGTTCAGAAGATCACACAAACTGCAGCATCAAGTTCTCTAATTGTGAAAAAAGTGACACCACCTTTCACCCACACCTCTGCCCTATCCTGCCTGCCCTGCCACCCACCTGCAAGGAAGGAAGGCCCATGAAGGATGCAGCTGGGGGGAACACCGCCTCTTCCCCTGGAGGCAGTGACGTTCATCACTCCTCGGAGATGATTAAAATGTTGCTGCTATTGTTAATTTTTGGCGAGTAGATTATGGATTATTCTACCTTGGGGGCTGGTTGTGAGTCACCATAGCACATCCTCAGGAAGCGGCTGGCTGGACACTCGAAATGGCCAGATCCTGCAGTGAACTTAGGACCCAGCAGTGTCATCACTCTGCAAATGGGCTGTGAACTAGAAGCGCTGGCGGCTGCCCCCATCAGGAGCGGTGGAGCTTTGGCATGGAGGACAGACCGGAAACCAGCTCCAGAGTTTGCTTCACAAAGCACAGAGCTCATGCAGGGCAAGAGCCAGTGTGAAGACCTCACCGAGATGGCAGAGTGTGGTGGAAGCCACCCAGGCGTGCACAGAGAGGCTGGTAAGTAGAAACCTGACTCCTGTTCTTCTAATACTAGGTGGTTCTTGACCTGGACCTTGAAGCTGACCAAGTCTCCTCCAGCCTCCCCATAAGCAGAATAGCCCTGGGGGAAGGAATGCCCACAGATTCTGGAACTTTAGGAGTGTAATCTTGCATTAATCTACACACGGTGGACAGCTACCCAAGAGGGAATCTCACCCAAAGTGACTGCAGGAGGTGTGGACTCCAGCAATCCCAGGCTACACGAAGAGGGTGGACAAAGAGCTCAGAGGTGACTAAAGGATGAAGGAGTGTATGAGTGACATAGCCTGGTATGTTCTCAAGTCAGTGACTATGCCATGCTCACCATATCTACCACAACATGTCCAAGTCCATCCTTCCATGTGGCACAAATGTCATGCCTCTGCTAAGAAGCTTTTCCTGGCTCACCAACTCAGAAATCCTCTTTCCTTGTCCACGCTGCACTCTCACAAGGCCTGATTTCTAGGCTGGGTGCCGGTTATTGGCACGTGTCCCACCTCCTATGCCCACCCACTGAAGGGGGTGTCAAGGATTTCCTGCCCCTCCAGGGACTCCCAACCCCCTTCCCCAGCTTCTAAGGTTAAGAAAAGACTTGTTCCCCCTCCCCCTTTGTGTAGGATTCTTTGAGTGACTTTGTTAACAAGAGTAGGAATGGAGCAGAGATGCATTTCTTGAACTGAGTAGGAGGTGGCCTCAGAGTGGGAAAGAGTCCTGGGATTGGAAGTCAAGTCCTCTGGCAGGGGAAGGACAAATAGATCTAAACCAATACATGTGAAACCTATCACAGGGCATAGGGCAAGGCCAAGGGGCCAGGAAGAGAGGATGATAATGGATGCTAGAGAGGATTAGAAAAGTAGGGAGGAGGAATTGTCCAGTGGAGGGTGGAGGGGAGCTCCCTGTATCACCTTCCTTGACATAACCAGCTGTGTACCTGTGCCACATATACTGATAAGGGGAGAGCATTTCCAGAGTATGTTCACATGGGTGGGCAATAGAATAAGGCTGATAACAACAGCCAAGTTTTTTGGTGTATTTGCAATATACTTGGCACTGTCCATGTCTCTCTCTTTTTTTTTAGAGGAAAGATCTCATTCTGTCACCCATGTTAGAGTACAGTTGGGTGACCATAGCTCACTGTAGCCTTGAATTTCTGGGCTCAAGCAATCCTCCCACCTCAGCCTCTCAAGTAGCTTGGACTACATGTCTGGACTACCACACCCAGATAATTTTCGATTTTTTTTAATGATGGGGTCTTGCTACATTGCCCAGCCTGGTCTCAAATTCCTGACCTGAAGTGATCCTCCCACATCAGCCTCCTAAAGACCTGGGATTATAGGCATGAGACATCATGTCCAGCTTAGTCTCTCTCTCTCTTTTTAAACATATATTTATTTACTCTTCTCATCTACCTGTAAAGTAGACACTATTATTATCCTCATTTTACAGATGATGAATTAGAAGCACAGAGAGATTAATTAACTTATCCACAGCCACACAGACAGTAAATGGTAAAACCAGGACTCGAATCCACTCTCTCAATCCTCAAAGGCTGTGCTCTTAACCACTGTACAATAGATAGCTCGTGGTATTAATGTCAAGACATTTGCTCACCTAACTTTGCTCCAAGCTATACCACTGCCATCCTAGGTAATTTCTGCTAAATCTTCCTGTTAAAAGAGATGAAAAGTGTTGAGAACCAGCTCTGAATTATATAAGGAGGTTTTATTTTTCGTGACTGGTGGAGATGAGAGGATGAGGGCAAATGAATAGTCAAGACACGAAGAGAAAGTTTTTTAAAGAGCTGGGTTGGGGTGACTGTCTACATCTAAGGGTGAGGACCAGTGGAAGTCTCTCGCTCTAGGCTAGTTTTGTTTTTCTTTTATATACATATCATTGCTTTAATCATTAATTTAATAGGGGAAGGCTAAATCTTTATGTCATGGTTCTTGTTGGGCTTGTATTTTTTTAGTTAAACTATTTTTTTAATTAATGATGTTAATTGGGTTTATTTACTTATTATTATAAGTTATTTATGATTTTAACATAGAGTATGGGACGGGAATACAGTCTAGGAGTAAGGTTTCAAAGTAGACCTTAATTAGACCATGTACACAAACTTTAGGAGTGGTCATTAATTTTGTCCACATTGAGATTACAGAAGAAAGGAGTTTTTTTTTAAATTTTTTCTTGAGAGATTTTTTTTTTTTACTCTTTACGAGGTTTAGAAGTTGGTCTTCAATTTTTAACTTTTTAAAAGCACTCTCGCTCCCTGAGAGGGCAGCCTCCTCGCCCCCAGTCTTGTCTTTCAGTGTTCAGTGACCTCTGAGCGAGTGGCGTTGGAGGGGTGAAGTTCTGGCGAGACAGTCTGCCTGAAAACGCCTGGCTTTCAGGCTGTTACTTTGTAATAGATTTTAGGTTTTTCTGATCCATTTTTCTCTTGTCTTTGTTTACTTTTGTCCATCATCTGTAATTATTTTAATATATTTTTTAACTTATTTATAATGAATAATTGAATATTGGTTTTAAGCTTATTAAATTATTATTTTTATTTATTTATTTTTTTTGTGGAGACAGAGTCTCACTCTATCGCACTCAGTGGAGTGCTGTGGAGTCACAGCTCACAGCAACCTCCAGCTCTTGGGCTTAAGTGATTCTTTTGCCTCAGCCTCCCAAGTAGCTGGGACTACAGGCGCCCGCCACAGTGCCCGGCTAATTTTTGATGCAGTTCAGCCGGGGCCGGGTTTGAACCCGCAGCCCTGGGTATATGGAGCTGGCGCCCTGCTCGTTGAGCCACATTTTTGATAATGTAAGTACATCAAGATATGACTCTTAAGTATCCACATGTCTCCCCTTAGAAAAGAGTTCTCTTTTAGGTAATAATTCATAATCTTGTTTTTTATTTTTTAGAGACTGTGTTTCACTTTGTTGCGCTCGGTAGAGAGCTGTGGTGTCACAGCTCACAGCAACCTCTAGCTCTTGGGTTTAGGAGATTCTCTTACCTCAGCCTCCCGAGTAGGTGGGACTACAGTCGCCCACCAGAGCGCCCAGCTATTTTGTTGTTGTTGTTGTTGTTGTAGTTTGGCCTGGGCCGGGTTCAAACCTCGTTGTATGAGGCCGGTGCCCTATTCACTGAGCCACAGGAGCCACCCAATAATTCATAGTATTAAGGCTCAGATAATAATTTTTGGAAAAATCTTTAGGAGAAAAACCCCTCTTCAAAGAAGAATCTGAAAAGGACTGATACAAACATTTAAAAATAATAGAATCATCTATTCCAACTACTTTTGAAGATTTATATTACTGCAATTCATTTTTTTACTTTATTTTATATTTACTAGAACTCAAGTAAATTGGGGGCCCCAGAATTTTGTTAGATGGAAAAGGAGACTCAGGATAACAAAATAAATGCTGATTCAAAAAATAATCTTCAGGTACACCTGAATATAAGTAGTCGGTTTCCGCATATCTGTACAGATATCCAACTCATTCTTCTTGAACCTATTTTCATGATTTAAACAGACCATAAATCAATAGTTTTGTATAATTTTTTTTATTAAATCATAGCTGTGTACATTAATGCAATCATGGGATACAGTGTGCTGGTTTTATATACAATTTGAAATTTTTTTATTTTTTATTTTTGGGGATTCATTGAGGGTACAAGAAACCATGCTACACTAATTGCATTTGTTGGGTAAAGTCCCTCTTACAATCGTGTTTTGCCCCCAAAAGGTGTGGCACACACCAAGACCCCACCCCCTTGCTCCTTCCCTCTCTCTGCTCTTCCTTTCCCCACCCCTCCCTCATTCTTTCTCTCTCTGCTCTCCCCTTCCCTCACCCCCATCGTGTCATTAATTGTTCTCATATCAAAATAGAGTACATGGGATTCATGCATCTCCATTCTTGTGATGCTTTACTAAGAATAATGTGAATAATTTTTTTTTTTTTGAGACAGGATCTTACTCTGTCACCCAGGGGAAAGTAAAGTGGCATGATCTAGCTCACTGTAACCTCAAATTTTTGAGCTCAAGCAATCTTCTCACCTCAGACTTCCAAGTAGCTGGGATCATAGGTGTATGCCACCATGCCTGGCTATTTTTTTGTTTGTTTTTCTTGTACAGATGGGAATCTCACTATACTGCCCATGCTTGGCCTCAAGTGATCCTCCCACCTCAGCCTCCCCAGGTACTTAACTTACAGGTGTAAGCCACCATGCACAGCCCTAAATAATTTTTGAAAAATAAATGCTTTCCTAAGAATGTGGCCTATATATTGGCATTATATGGAGTTCGGATGTTTTCAGCTGCAGATAAACACAAGACCTCTCCTCAAATCGGCCTAAGAATAACAATGTATAATATCTCCCATAACTGGAAGTTCAGGGGAAGGAAAAACCCATGCTTGGATCAATCAGGTCATCAAGGACTCCCTCTTTTTTTTTTTTTTTTAATTCTTCCACCCTGCTGTTTTCAATTTTGTTTGGACCCTAAGAATGTCTACAAGATGTCTGCAGCAGCCCCAGGTGTAGAATCCAGAAACAACAACATCCAGACAAATGACAGAAGCTGTCTCTCCTCTCTCTCTCTTTTTTTTTGTCTCTTTTTCATAAGTAAGAAAATCTCTCCTGGAAGACTCCCAGAGGACTTCCAGTCCATCCTGTCATGAACTTGGATCACTTGCTTATTCCTAAAGCCATCACTGGCTTAGGCCAGTCCCCCTGGAGAGCCAGCCACCACAGCCAGATACACCCTGCATTTCCAAGTGTATTTCTGAAGCAAATGCCATTTCTTCTTTCCTACTTCAAGCCTTTTATGCTCATGGAAATAGAAATTTTAAAAAGGATAAAAATCTGAAATGTCATAATAAGAGCAGCCCTGCAGTTTCCCTGGTAATAAAAGATCACTGCCATCACAGGGGAGTACCTTGCTTCCCCTAAAACAATGACATTTTCTGAAGATTTTGAAATATGAACTGGCTAACCAGATATTACTTTTAGTTTTTTAACATTTTTTCCAAATATTACTTTTAGTGCAACAGAGAAGCTTGCTGTTTAGAAGAACTATTTGACCAGGTGCAGTGGCTCACGCCTGTAACCCCAGCACTCTGGGAGGCTGAGGTGGGTGGATCGCCTGAGCTCAGGAGTTTGAGATCAGCCTGAGCAAGAGCGAGACACCGTCTCTACTAAAAATAGAAAAAACCGGCTGGGCGTCACGATAGGCACCTGTAGTTCCAGCTACTTGAGAGGCTGAGGCAAAAAGGATCACTTAAGTCCAAGAGTTTGATGTTGCTCTGAGCTATGATGACACCATGGCACTCTACTCAAGGGTGCCCTACCGAAGGCAATTAAGTAAGACTCTGTCTCTAAAAGAAAAAGGAAGAATTTAGTGAAAAAAAAAATTTTTTTTTAAATAGGGTCTCACTATGTCTTCCTCAGTAGAGTGCTGTGGCGTCACAGCTCACAACAACTTCAAACTTTAGGGCTTAAGTGATTCTCTTGCCTCAGCCTCCCAAGCAGCTGGGACTACAGGCACCTGCCACAATACCCAACTACTTTTTTGTTGTAGTTGTCATTGTTTAGCAGGCCTGGGTCAGGTTCAAACCCACCAGCCCCGGTGGATGTCGCTGGCATCCTAACCACTGAGCTACGGGTGCCAAGCCTGAAAATTTTTTAAAATAAAAAATGACCAGAATTTCAGGTTAAAATGATGTATTGAGGGTGGCCTGTCCCTAGAGGCGAAGGCCTCCTGAGACAGTGACCCCATCAGAGCCCAAACTGGACTGAGAATGCCCGGGGCAAATTCTCATGGCTCCAGCTTGTGTCATCACCCCTCAAGAGCCCCAGGTTTGCCTTACAGTGGAGCGCCAGGAGAAAAAATTTCTTTTGAACACTGGAGCAACCTTTTCTGTACTTTTCTCTAATCCTTGTCTCTGATCTCCCAAATCCATAACTATACAGGGGTGTCTGGACAGCTGGTTACCAAATTTTTCTCCCAGCCTCTAAGCTGCAATTGGGATGACTTGCTGTTCTCTCATGCCTCCCTAATTTTCCCTGAAAGTCCTGTTCTCCGTTTGGGGAGGGACGTACTAACTAAAACAGGAACTTTCCCCTTCTGGAGATCTAGTCATGATCAAAATTCTTCCCTCTAATTCACCTTCCCTGACTCCAACATGGGAAGTCCCCTTTCCTGTTATCTTGTCTTCTTCTACTGTTAAAGTTATAAGAGTCAATTCCTGCATACATCATTCACGAGTAAAGTCCTGGAACCCTCCATCTTATACAGTGGCAGGCAATGAAGACAGCCAACCACAGACCACCTACACTTGTGAGCCAAAAGAAAGTTTGAAGTTATTATTTAGGAAAGAGCAAGAAAAACCCTAATATGGTTTTCTTTTAGCATCATTGAATAAGTGCTTCTGACCTGAAGCTGTTCTACCTTTGCCTATTACTAATTACACTAATCAGATTTATGTTTTCCAGAAATGTCATCAAGCCACACACAATAAAGATGGTTCCAGTCCATGAACCCCTGTATCACTCTCCTCTGGAGAAACCCCAACTGCCCCCTTCTATCATCGCCC
>CAUYON010075911.1:0-27665 GCA_963573935.1 Arctocebus calabarensis
TTCAAATCCAGCCTGGGCTCACAAAACAACAATGACGGCTGCAACCAAAAAATGGCCGGGCGTTGTGGCGGGCGCCTGTAGTCCCAGCTACTTGGGAGGCGGAGGCAGGAGACTCGCTTGAGCCCAGGAATTGGAGGTTGCTATGAGCTGTGATGCCATAGCACTCTATCCAGGCTGACAGTTTGAGGCTCTGTTTCAAAAAAAAAAAACGTGGTTATGATTTATTTTTTTCTCAGAGGATAACATTTTACTTTATTACCAGTAGTGCGCAGGCCCACCATTATCACTATTGAATAAGTACTTGTCATCACTCACAGACTGACTGAGCCAGAGGGACTCCCTTTTCTGGTACTCGCGGTCCAGGAATGGATGGAACAAATGTTGGGGTGCCTCTGAGAGATGGGACCAGCACCTACAGGAGGGGTTGGTTGACCCCACCTCATGCCAAATTGTCTTGGGGGCACCCCCTCATGTACCTCCTATGTCTTTTCAGCCCTGGCCTCTGAGGCAGGCAAGTGAACATGATGTCATGGCTCCTGTCACTACTAGCACACCTGGGCAGAGGTGACACTCTCTGGTCCTGCTTGCTTTTTTTGCGTGTCCTGGGTCCCTCAGGAGCAGGACCACACTGAACCCACATGCCCGTGGCCACCTGATGAAGGGACAGCCTGCATCAGCTGCAGCTCCTTGAAGGTCACCTGGTCTGGAAACTAAACATCCCCTTACCTAACCCTGCACAGACATTACCCATTGAATGGAGTATTTTCCCTAGAACTCTTTTATTTATTTATTTATTTTTTTAGAGGATTATTTCAGAATTCCTTTCTGGGGTTCTTCGAGGACATCATCTTTCCTTCTCCACCTCCTTCCCTCTCCCAAATTTGTTAGAAGGAGAGAGATGGAGTCTGCAGGGGACCCGTGACATCCTCCTTCTACCCGCTCCTGGCCAGGCACAGAGAAGATGAGGTCGGCTCTCAGGCCCTTCCAAGGAGTTTAGTGTGAAGAAGATGGCAAGTTTCCAGGGTTTTCCTTCTAAAAGGCAACGGGCTTATCCATTGAGGTTCTAATGAAAATCTGAAAATCATGAATAGTCCCCGGAGGAAAACCGTTAAGGGGAGATTATGCCTTCTATCTGCGGGAGCCAGGGGTGCGCCGCCAGACCCTCGAAGTTCGCCTGTGAAGATCCTAGGACTGAGGGGTTAGGGGCCCGGCTTTCCTGCACCGTCGGTCCGGGAGTGGCGGGAGGGCCTCCAGCTTCTCAGGAGACACAGGGCGTCTCGGGCGCTCGGTTTGCCCGGCTCTAAGATGGGCGCCCGGCCCCTCGGAGCCCAGGCGGCTGTGCGCAGAGGCTGTAGGAGGGAGAGCCGGCTGGGAGGGGGCGGGCTGCGGCGCCGCCGGCGGTTGGTCTTCCGCAGCCGGGGGAGGGAGAGCATGTGTGCTCGGGAAGCCGCGGGAGGCCGGCGCCCCGCACCGCACGGGGAAGGTGCGGGAGCCCACGCGCCGCCCGCCGGCCGCACAGGCGCCCCCGCCGCTCCCCGGGCCCGAGGGCGGGGCCCCTCGCCGGGGCGGCCTCTCCCCGCCCCTCCCTCCCGGCTGCCGGCCTCTCCTGGCCAGCCGGCCCTCCCGCGGGCGGCGCGGCACTCGGGCACCGGGCTCGCTCCGAGCCAGAGCCGCGAGCCCGCCAGCCGGGGCCATGGGCTGCGACGGCCGCGTGTCGGGGCTGCTCCGCCGCAATCTGCAGCCCACGCTCACCTACTGGAGCGTCTTCTTCAGCTTCGGCCTGTGCATCGCCTTTCTCGGGCCCACGCTACTGGACCTGCGCTGCCAGACGCACAGCTCGCTGCCCCAGATCTCCTGGGTCTTCTTCTCGCAGCAGCTCTGCCTCCTGCTGGGCAGCGCCCTCGGGGGCGTCTTCAAGAGGACGTGAGTGCCTTGGCCGCGCGCGCCCCCCCCCAGTCGTCGGGCGCCCACCCCCGCCGTGCCGACCCTTCCCTCCCGCCCCCCTACCCGGTCTCTGTCCCAGACACGCTGGGCCGTCCGTCGCCCCAGCCTCTGGATTGGCCGCGGCCACCCTTTCCAGCTCTACCAGCTGCGCCCCGCCTGGGCGACTGGGCAGAAGGATTGCCTTCCTCCCCACCCCACCTCTCCCCGGAAAACTCTCCCCAGATACTGAAGGTGACTTCTGAACTATTCATTTGTCTTCTTTCACCCAAGTGAGAGGGTAAAACCAGTTCGCACCTCTTCCCCCATCCACTACCCCAGGGAAGAGAAAGGAGTGATGGAGTTTTCAGAGGTGGAGAGGGTCCTTCTCTTGCACAGTCCTCTGAGGTTTGTCTGTAGACCCTCTGTTGCTGTCGCTGTCATAATTGGAAGTGAGTTGGAAGGACAGTGGGAGGGCCAACTCAATGGCTGTGCGGGTGCCAGAGCTGCCCTGGGGCTTGACTGAGCACCCAGGACTGGGCTCCACTCATAATCAGCTTCATGTCAGTTGACACAGTCTGTCCCTTCTCCACCACCCTAGGTAGGGCTAGTAGGTCCTGTGTGGTCCTGCTTCTAAGGGAGCCAGGACACAGTTCCTGGATTGGCCCCTGGAGGTAGAGCCTGCTGCCTCTGGGACACATAGGACCTCACTGCTAGGCCATCTCATCCATAGCTTGGTAGGGTGACACTCCATCCCTGGTGTCAGGGTTCCACTCTGTTTCCCACCTCCTCCCCATGCTAGACTCCCTGGCCTTTGCCCCAGGACAGGGCTCTAGCCTCTCTCTGGCATGTCCCCCAGAGATGGATACCCTTGCAGAGCCCCATTTTCCTGCCTCAAACTGGACTGGGCCACCTCCATGGGGGCCCTTATGGAAAAGCAGCAGGATTCGCTCCCTTGCTGCAGCTGGGAAAACAGAGACCCAGAATAGATTAGGGAGTAGATGACTTGCAAGCTAGTGGCTGCTGCATGATTTTCCTAGTCCCAGCTCCTGGCTGAGTAGTTTCTAAACTACATGGACTCAAGAAAGGAGCTGACCTAGGGACAAAAATCACAGTTGGACTATCCAGAGAAACCTCTGAAAGGATCACTCTGGACCAAGAGTTCTTGCCCTTTGGCTCACTCCTGGAAGTACCATGAGGGTGGGTGTTCCTGTCCACTTCACTTTCAGAGCCAATGGAGAGAAGCACAGGTGCCAGTACAGATGGAACTTACTTTAAAACATTAGCATTTTGGGAGTGATTATCTCCCCCTCCCCAAACTGAAGAATTCTTTCCTTAGGAGCAAGTCTCCTTGTGTGCACCAGTGGTTTTGTGGGTTTGGTATAGGATTGGATGTACAGAAGATTCAGAAAATCTTAAGAAAGAACCCAAGAGGCTCGGTGCCTGTGGCTCAGCGGGCTAAGGCACCAGCCATGTAAACCTGAGCTGGCGGGTTCAAATCCAGCCTGGGCCCGCCAAACAACAATGACTGCTGCAACCCAAACAAAAATAGCTGGGTGTTATGGCGGGCGCCTGTAGTCCCAGCTACTTGGGAGGCAGAGGCAGGAGACTCGCTTGAGCCCAGGAATTGGTGGTTGCTGTGAGCTGTAATGCCAGGACACTCTACCCAGGGCAACAGCTTGAGGCTCTATCTCAAAAAAAAAAAAAAAAAAAGAACCCAAGAGTCATTCTGCCTAGAGTCTTAATTAGAAATTAAAATAAAGTATTGTCAAATATCAGCAGTTTTTTGTTAAGTATTTTGACTTACAAAAGCTCCTTTACCTGGAACTTTTAAGAACACATGTGGTACAAAGAACAGGAAAGGGAGTGAGGATAATTCTAAATGGCAGGTTGGCAAGCCAGGTTTTGTGAAGCCAGCAGATACATACCTAACTGGGCCACCTCTTCCTGGATAGCTCTGTGCCTCCCTCAGGACTCCTTACTTAACAGGGGGGTCCGACCTGTTGTGAAAGAGGGTCCTGCAGCAGGATCCTGGCTCACAGAAAAGAAAAATGACAATGAGGTAACAATCATAATTAACTTTATTTTGCACTTACTTTGTCCCAGGCACTGTTTATAGTGCTTTACAGGTATCAGCCATTTAATCTTCACATTTAATCTTCACTACAACCCTGGGAATTAGTGCTATTATCTTTACAGGGTGTCCCAGAAGTCACCCATAATGTTGCCATACATAGATAGGGAAAATGGAAAATTGTAGTTAAATGTACCTTCATTTACAAAATATTCATTATAAATTTTTATACAATATTTACAAAATATTCTGTACATGTTGGCCATCTCTATAAAATTTCCCATTTTCCCTATGTATGGTGACTTTATGGGTAATTTTTGGGATAGACACTCTGTATTTTGTACATGAGGAAACTGAGGTATGGAAAGGTTAAGAACTTGGCCCACATCATGCAGTTTTGAAGAAGACACCTGGCCACCAGCATTTGTCTCTAGAACCAGATGCTTTGGCAATGCCTCTTGCTTTGTGAGTAGTCAGCTTCAGCTTTGCAGATCAGGGGCATGAAATGTGTATCCTTGTGGATACTCATAGGCTGAGCATTCCTGAGGTCTCTCAACTCCTAGGTAAGCAGTGGTAAGGCCTCCGAAGCTTCCTGCTGGGATCATTGAGGGAGGTATGTCCTATTAGTGGTTCATGTTTAAATTCTGAACCCGAGTCCTCCCACTTCCAAGACACAAAGTCATCAAAAACCCTTTCCTGAAGGTAAGAGCAAAGCAGACTTCAGTGGAAATGGAAGAGATATCTCAGGGGTAACCTTGAGTGTAGGCAGTCTACCACCACCTAGGTAACTCTGGGCTGCTCCCATTACAGTTTCCCATCCCCCAAAACAAACAGAACTTCCGCCAGCCCAGAAACCAGCCTCTAAAGCTTGATTCCATGTGGCCTTGCCCTGTCTCAGTTAAAATGCTAATACCCTGGCAAGTAAGTGCTTTTCAGCTTAAGTGATTATCAGCTAGTGTGCTCTAGTACTTGTGAGTGGGGGATTGGTTTAACAAATCTGTTAAAGCCAGCTGTTGCGGAGGAGAAGGAGAGAATGCCTGATGACACATGGGAGAGGAGAGTCCTGGCAGCCTCTTACTCAGGTCCTTCCTAGCCTGGGGGCCCAGGCTGAACAGAGCTTCTGGACACCTCCATAGGGGCATGCATTGGAAGGACTGTACACAGAGAGGTTTGAATGTTGGAGCAGGTGCAGGGGAGGACTTGAGCCTCTGCTCAGGGCAGCACCAGCTTGTGTGCACGCTTCTGTGCGCTGTCTCTGCCTCTGAGGCTTTTAGCATAGACAGAGATCTTGAAGGAGGCCAACACACGCAGGCAAGAGGGAGGAAGAATCTACACTATACCTTTCTTAGGAAAATCTTGCTTACCACAAAGAGGAAATCTTTCAGAGAAGAGAAAAACAAAAGCTACCTGGTTGGCAGGGTGTATAGGTTTGTACTTTGTCAGATAGAAAAGGCAAGGGGGTATTTAGATTAAAGGTTAGGTTTTCTTCCTGGTTTCCCAGGGACCTGTCTAACCACCCCAGGCAGTTGGGAGACCCCTTTATCTCAGAGGCATCAGGGCAGGTAAATGACTTTTAGAGCCTCCCCAACCTTTTCCCAGCCTCACCTTGGCCTCTCCCCAGCCTCACCTTAGCTTCTCCTCTGCCTGCACCCTTCTAACTGAAGGTTTGTTGAGTTCTTCCTCTTTGTCCTATTTACTCTTTCCTTTTCTACCTTTTTTCCCCTCAAATTTCTTCTAATCTGCAAATTCTTCCCTGCCCAAGATCCAGCTATGATATCTTCCTGCCTGTTGCATCAAAGCTTGTCTTCCATGCACCAGTTCCCTGGGCCACTCCCTGGAATACATCACAAGCTAGATCCCCCCTCTAAGCTGGGCTCTGGTTGTTCTCTCATCTAGAAAGTCTCTGCCTCTTTCTCCAAAAACTTAGAAACAAACGTTCATAACGTTACCATAGTAGTCCCAAAGTGGTAATAAACCAAATGCCCGTCAACAGATGGATGGCCAAACAATGTTGTAGTCCTGGCACCAGCGAGGCTGGGGAGGGGGAATCACTTGAGTCTAGGAGTTTGAGACTAGCGTGGGCAACATAAGCAAGATCCCTGTAGTAAAACAAAACAAAAATGTAGTATATCCATACAATGGTATATCAGCCATAAAACAGAATGAGATATTGACATGTGCTACAACATGGATGAAACATGGATGTCCGTAAAGACATCATGCTAAGTGAAAGAAGCCAGACACAAAAGACCAGATCTTGTATCAATCTATTTCTACAAAAGTCCAGAATAGGGAACTCTATAGATACTGAAAGTAGATTAGTTTACACCCTAGGGCTTAGGTGTAAAGAGGAATGGCATGTTCTTATGCTCTAGGTCTCTGCCTTTGAGGGAAATGTTCTAAATATAGATTGTGGTGATGGTTTCACAACTCCAATATCCTAAAAAGCTATTGAATTGTAAACATAAATATGTGAATTTTATGGTATTTAAATTATATATCAGTTTTTAAGTTAAAAAAAAATCTCAAAACTCATCCTACTCATTAATTCACTCCACAATTATGTCTTAAGTTAGACCCTATTTTAGGAGTGGGTATGACAGACAAGGTAGGAATTCTGGCCTCAAGGAGCCTACGTTCTGGAGGAGAATTTCAGATGATGACATGAAAGACATAATCAGGTAGGGTGGAGAGTGGCAGAGCTGGAGGGCTCCTTTACTTAATGTTCAGAGAAGGCCTCTATGGGAGGGTGAAGCTTGAAGAACAGGAGAAAGCCAGGCAAGCAAAGTGGGGGAGAGGTGTTCCAGGTGGATAGACTTCAAGTTCAAGTCCAACCAACATTTAAGGAGCACTCCCTGCATCCCCAGCACCCTGGTGAGCCCTGGGGAATACTGTGATATACAGGGTGCAGCTCTCAACCTCAGAGTCTAACAGGATTGTTCTGCCTTGGTTTGGGATCTCCCAAAGACAGGTTTGTCTGCCCCTCCAACTGGGTCTACCCAGCCTTAACACAGGACCCTGAACAACTGGTGTGTGAGTGTGAAGGCTGGGGGGGATGAACTAGAGGGGGGGGCCTCCTCTCTTGGCGCTTTCCTCAGTCTGAGCTGCCTCTTCCCCATCAACCTGGCTTTGAGATAATCACCTCATTCCCAGGGGACCCTTGTCTCCTGGTTTCTTGTCCCAGGTCCCCACACCATCCCACTATGAGCTCCCTGCCCTCTTTGGGGTGGATACGGGCTGGGACTCCTCTATCTGTGATTCTTCACTGTTCTGCTCTCTGCCCCTCTGTCCCAGCCCTTTAGGAGATGATGGAGGCTGGGCTGGGGAGGGAGGGAAGGAAGATATCTTGAGCCTCCTTGCTGAGGGTTCTCCAGAGCAAAAGTGAGGAGAATGTCAGTACTGCTAGACCGCCAGGTCACTCTGGAACAGCATGTGGCTGGGCCCCAGCAGCATTCTTCTCCACCCTGGGGGTACAGGACAAGAACAGGCTAACTGGCATCTCAAGCCCGTCCCCTGATTCAGAGCCAAGAAGTCCTTTCTCTCTTCACAGAAGAAGAGGGCAAGAATGGGTGCCCAGGGCAGGGCCATGTCAAGATAATCACATGCTCCCTCGGGGTAAGGCAGAGCACTGGGGCTGAGAGGGTTCAGCAGCATGTTCAAGGTCACACAGCAGACCTGGCTAAGCAGGCAACTCCTGCAGAGCCACAATGAGGCTGGGAAGGGTGAACCCTAGCTCCCTCCTTTTCTCTACCCCTTTTGGCACCTTCTGTACGGAGCCATTAATAAGTAACTTGGTCACTTCTCAGACTTCCTGAAGTAAGTTTCCTAGACTGTCTATGGTCAGGGGTGTCCAACCTTTTCCTTTTCTGCGGCACATTGGAAGAAAGTTGTCTTGAGCCACCCATTAAATACACAGACACTAATGAAAGCTGATGAGCAAAAAAAAAAAAAAAGGTCTGACACCACAGATAAGCGAAACGGGCCTCATGTAATCCTTGGGGCCGCAGGTTGGACACCCTCTAGGCTGTTTCCCTGGGTTTCTTTCACCTTTATGGGAGTAAGGCTTTTCCTCTGATTTGCCTAAATTAACCTGTGAGCACAAGACAAGAGGAGGAAAGACCCATGACATTCTGCTGACCTTTGCCTGGATTGGGAGTGAAGACACTGGATCCTGGCTCAGGGTCTTCTACTCCTCTCTCTTCCCCTGTCTGGGCCTTAGGCTCTTGATTTGTAAATTGAAGGGTAGCTGAGATGGTGGGGGCTGGGGGTGAGTGACTCTGGGAATGAAGGACAGTGGCACTTCCCTTTAACAGCTCCTGGACTGGCCAAAGTCACCCCAACGGGCACTGCAGTGGAAACACAGGCAGGCCTTGGGGGAAGGTCAGGAGCCAGCACTGATCTCTGCTGAGCCCAGTTCCCTGGGTCCAGCAGTGCTCATTAGGGGAACCAGGGAACAGGTAAGCACCTGAGAGGGGGTGCAGAGGGCCATGGGGAAAGCCCATTCAGTGAGTGAAGGAGGAGGATCACATTACCTCAATTCCTCCCTTCAATCTCATATAGGGTTTGCAGTCCCATTTTATAGCTGAGTAACCTGAGGCTAAGGAGGGCTAAGTGTAAGTGACTTGCCCTAAGCCACTCCACTGGGAAATGGTCAAGGTGGGTCTAGAATCCAGTATTCTGATTATAAATCCCACTATATCCTCAATGCCAAAACTATTTTGACATAGTTATTCCATAATTTTCAATTAGTCACCTTCTTGGAAGGGCCCTTTGACCAAGCCATTGAAAATAGGCATTAAATGTATTTCATTCTGGCTCTGGGATATGTCTGGGACTTTTTTTTTCTTGGCAACAACATACGATGCTAAAAAAATTTGTTAGCTGGGTATTGTGGCGGGCACCTGTAGCTCCAGCTACTTGGGTGGCTGAGGCAAGAGAATTGCCTAAGCCTAAGAGCTGTAGGATACTGTGTGCTGTGATGCCACAGCATTCTACCGAGGACAACAAAGTGAGACTCTGTCTCTAAAAAAAAGAAGAAATTTGTTCAGCCTAATGTTTGAAATGTCCAGGCATAGCCCTACTGAAACAGTTGTGGACGGTGGGCAGCCTGGGATCTCAAACCGTGATTTCCTGTGGCACAGATGTCCCCGTGTATTGTGAGCAGGTCTCCATGTCCCTAGCCCCCGGCCTGATGTGGGCTCAGTCTTCCTGCCCCAGCTGTGGGGCATCAGCTCAATTCATAAAATGCACAACCCAGGGTCTGGCAGGAGATTAGGGAGGGGACTTCCTGGGCCTGGTTCCCTTCAGCCTCCATTTTCTGTTTGTTCTCTCTTTATCCCTCCCTCCTGCCTGTCACTGGGAGGGACTGGAACAAAAAACACTCCCACCTTGTGACCTCTCATGGGGCATCCAGTGTCATTCTGAAGAATGACAAGGTGAGAGAAGACAAAGGTGACCCAGGGGATAGAGGTGAAGCTGAGGGCAGCCCCCTGCTGTTAGCCCTTGTCCTTCTCCTGTGTCCCCTGCTGTCCACTCAGCAACCTGTCTCTGCATTATCTCACTGCCTCTGTCACCTCCAGCAGATAATCCAGCAAAACCCCTACATTAGCCTTCCTTAAGCTAAGGAAGTCCCTTCCTCCAGGCTTGTGTGTGGTGGCTAGATAGGCCTTCTTTGAGATTACATGTGCCACTAGCAACATCCAGGGATCTCGGCTGAGTACCTTCTGGGCGTCAAGCGTGGGGCCAGATACAGGTTCCACAGGGAACAAGCTGCAGCACATGCCTTGGGAAGCTAGCGATGGAGCCAGCGGTTAGGATTTCTGCCTTTGGATCTCTGTAACAGCCGTAGAGGGACGGTTGGAGGCACATGCTCTAGCGACTAAGCTGAGCACACACACTCTCCTCCATGGAAAAGCAAGGCCTGGAAAAGATAAAAGCAGAGGACTTGGGTTTGAATCCAGACTCTGTCCATTACTATCTCAGCCTTCTCATTCTGAGTCTACTCATGAGTCAAATGAGCATAATTACAAAGCCTACCTCACAGCCTTGTCACGTGCACCAAATGTCCAGGGCACTGTAAACAAACGCTGGTGGTTATCGCGCAAACTGCAGAGCTGGTTGTTATCGTTTCCTTTCCCACAGCTCCTTCCTATCTCAGTTTACTGAGCCCACATCCCATTCCCTCAGGACTTTGCTACAGGACTGATTTCTGAACCACTTTCATTCCAGGTTTTTAAAGGCAATAATGATATGAATTCTTCAAGAGAGTATTTTTTTCTGGGTGTCCCTACTTTACTGCAAAGTGGTGAATGAGGTGGTGCAAATATCAGTCCTGGTCCCAAGGTCGATAGACAAATATTTGCACATACAAATAGGTGCCTTCTTGCTGACCCTGATGTCCACCACCCAGCAGGCTGCCTATTCTGTCTCGTCTAGGGAAAGGAAGGGGAAAAGAGAACTCCCTACTATGAGAGAAGTCTACTGTTTTTATCAACCTGTGTAGTATGTGTTAGCATTGCTTCTGTGCTGAGTACCGATGAGGAGGTGGCTGTGCTGCAGGACACAGAAGCACAGGGGGACACAGTGACTGGCATAGGGCAGGACAGGGCACTGTGCAGCCTGGGCTCTCAGCACTGGCAACTGACAGAGCAGGAACCCCCTGGAGAGCCAGACGCTCAGGAAGGACCTGAGCAGGCCTCCCCACAATGCTGCCCTTCCTGGTTTCCTCCTAACAGCTGGTCTTGCTGTACGTGTACCCCCTTCTCACACACACCCAGTCCTGAGCTGGGAGCAGGCAGGGGTCTTGTTCAGTAATCTCCCTAACAGATCAGCCTAGAAAAGAGAGAAGGGAAAATAACGAACTGCTGCTATCAGCAGAGCCGTTCTGATAAATGATTTAATCAAAGATAGAGCAAGATATGATGGGTGAAAGCCAATGCTGAGGGCCGAGGGGTTCAAAAACAAAGAGCCCTGGGAAAAGACACAGCCTAAGGGCCACGGGGGGCCTCCCTCTACAGTGTACTGGAAACTCAGGTCTTTTGCCCCCACGTGCTCCCTCACCTACCACCTCTCCAAGTCTAGCAGCCCACCTAGGATGACCAGGGGCTCTTCAACTTTCATAATCTGAAGAATTCCTCCAGAATCTTCCAGAACCTTCTTGCCCATTCTCTTCTCCCTGATATTAGCTTTTCAGACTGATCCCAGAAAAAAAACCAAGGCTTTAATCTTTATTCTGACAGTCTGGTCATTGGGCAGAGTGTCCCAAGCAGACCGTGACAGAGCCTTAGACACACCATTCACTCGCTCATTCATTTATTTACTCATGGGCAAACAGGCCCTCAGCCTGCCTTCTGTGGGCTTCTTTTTTTTTTAAAGACTAAGACAAGGTCTCACTCTGTCACCAAGGGTAGAATGCAGTGGTATCATCACCGCTCACTTCCTGTTTTAGCTTCCCAGGTAGCTGGGACTACAAGACACATGCCACCACACCCAGCTAATTTCTGTTTTATTTTTTGTAGAGACAGGGTCTTGTGATGTTGCCCAGGCTGGTCTCACATTCTTGGCTTCAAGTGATCCTCCTGCCTCAGCGTCCCAAAGAGCTGGGCTTATAGGTGTGAGCCACCATACCTGGCCTCTGTGGGCTTTTCTGTTGTTTGAAGAAGGGGACAGGGTCACAACTCAAACACCTCTCAGTGGTGTTGGGCACAGGGTCTCTCTCCCAGACATTTCCAGACACAGAACCTGCACCCTTTGCCTGCTAGAGGGGTTGCCCATTTACCCAAATACCTGGGCTCTGGTGCAGGCAGCTCGGGCCTGGTGCCTGCTTCCCACTCTGGGGCCGGCATGACCACACCTCAGCTGGGCCTCACTGGGCAGTTCCTTAGTGCCTGGCGTAAGGGAATAGCTGCCTTACCAAGTGGGGGAACGTGAGAAGAGGAGCAGTGGGCATACTGCAGCCAGCACCTCTCCCTGGGCAAGACGAGATGCCAGCTCAGGGTGTTCCAGGCCCAGGCTCCATCTCGGGTCCCATCTGCTGTTGGAGAACTTCTTTTAAGAGACTCAAAGCAGCTTCTTTGAGAGGGATGGGAAATATTTTGGCGTTTATTGTTTTAAGTAAACAATTTAAGGTTTAAGTGAACAACATAAAATTGTTTATAAGTAAAATAATAGTAGTTGGGGTTTATGAAGCGTGGACTGTGGGCCACACTCCATAGTGTCTGGAATTCTCACATTAACCCTGTGAGGTAGAGATTGTTATCCAAGGAGGCCTTCCTGCAGTCCTGGCTAACCCGTGAGGGAGCTGCTTCTTTAGCGCCCTTCCCTTTCCACCTGAGGGTGGGAAATGCCTGTCTTCCCCAGGCAACCCAGCATGGGGAGGGAAGGAAGGGGTGCTTCAGTCGAAGGGCTCCAGCCCCTTCCCTGACACCACCCTCTCTGCTCCAGCCTGGCCCAGTCCCTGTGGGCCCTCTTCACCTCTTCTCTGGCCATCTCCCTGGTGTTCGCCGTCATCCCCTTCTGCCGTGATGTGAAGGTTCTAGCTTCAGTCATGGCACTGGCAGGCCTGGCCATGGGCTGCATCGACACTGTGGCCAACATGCAGCTGGTGAGGATGTACCAGAAGGACTCGGCCATCTTCCTCCAGGTAAGCCTGGCTGCAGGCGTGGGGCTGGGCGTTCGGGAGACCGGGGGTGCTCCTTAGGCTCCATCTGTCTCTCCCTGCCCCTCTCCCGGGTATTGTTCCTCCTGGGCCCATGTGGTGACTCATAAAGAACACTGATGGTCTGCCCTGCGTGACCACATACCAGTGGGCCGCACTGGGCAGTTACTTAGTGCCTCTGGACTTGGGTGTTCTCATCTCTAAGCAGCCTGCACTTCAGGATGTTACAGAAACCTAACTGCTCATAAGAGAAAGTTCTTTGTGAGCTGGAAATGTGCTGCGATGGGGGTGAGGGTTGCTGTTTCCCTTCCTGTCTCCTTCCCCTTCTCCTGCTAGTCACCCAGGATCCCCAGTATTCCCATCTAGCCCTTCCCTTCGGGGTGTTAACTGTAAGCTGCTAATATGGAGAACAGCCCTAGTTGGGAGTTAAGATTGAGAAAGAGACAAGGAGGGCGGGAACTGGCCCCCTGAGGCATTCCGGGCCATGAGGTGGTTGAAAGTGGGTGACAGTCACCTTTCCTTGCTTCTTCTGCTTCCTATCCCCTTTGCTTCTCACTCTGGGGCCAGGACGAGGTTCTTGATGGGGCATAAGGTGGGGCATGGACAGCTGGCACACTGTGGGCACTGTGGGCAGAAGGCCAAGCTACAGCTTCCTTGGACTAAAGACTGAGTCTCATCCCCCCCACCTTCCTCTTCCAGGTGCTCCATTTCTTCGTGGGCTTTGGTGCTCTGCTGAGCCCCCTTATTGCTGACCCCTTCCTGTCTGAGGCCAACTGCTTGCCTGCCAATAGCACAGTCAACACCACCTCCAGAAGTCACCTGTTCCACACCTCCAGGGTACTGGGCCAGCACCACGCTGAGACCAAGCCTTGGTCCAACCAGACACTCCCCGGGCTGTCCCCGAAGGATGGGGTGGGGACTCGAGTGTCCTATGCCTTATGGATCATGGCCCTCATCAATGTGAGTGTCACCAGGGAAGGCTAAGTGGGGAGCTAGTGGACAGTCCACACTACTCAGTCCATTCAGCACCTAATGCAGAGTCTTCAGAGTGTGAGAAATATCCTGGGGCTGAGGTATACTGTCCTAGAGGCAAAAATGGTGGGAGGACTGATCCAGGGATCACCTCTGAGGTCCTTTTCTGACCTCTGTGATTACAGTTTTCAAGGAAGGTAAAGCTGAGCACAGTGAAAATTAGGGCCAACTTTCAAGTCACAGAGCCTCTGTGGGAAACCGGCTCTTTTTCTCCACGGCCAGAGGAAGTAGACCCTGGAACAGCCTATGGCAGGAAATGTTAGGTTCTTCTCCGGAAGGGGGTCCTTCATCACTGGTGGGATTCTCCCCTGCTCTGCTGTGAAGAATGGAGGGATAGACAGGATGACCACTGATGGGCCCTGTCTGCCAAGGCAGCCTGTAGTGGGAACAGCAGAGAGACCACCTTGCTCTGTGATTGGGTTGGATTCTGAGGCCCCTTTGTATGCCCCAGCCAAGTCAGCTTTGATTCTGACCTCCAGCCGGAAACCTTCTCTAGTGCTCTATAACCCACGGTGGGCTTCCCTATATTAGCCCAGGTGGGAGACTCCATTTTCCCTCCTAGCCTGGCTTGGGAAAGACTGTCAGCAACACCAGAGCAGCCCTGGCCTCGTGGCTTGGGCTCAGTGTGGACCTGGGGATGGGGAGTATTCCAGGGGACTACTGGCCTGGCTGTGGGATGGAGGCACCATGCTATTTGTCACAATGACTTAAACCTCTTTGTACAAGGCAGGAGCAGGCAGGCAGGACTCAAGCGCCACAGCTGCTCATTGATGCCACACCTGTGGCACTGGAAGGTGCCTTGGAGACAAACGTTTTCAATGAGCAGCATAGAACATTGGGTGATGGGGTCAGGGCTGTACTCAAGGCCCTGATAAAGGGCTAGTATGAGGCACAGCCTAGCTGGATGTCCTGTACATCCAGCCTAGCTGGATGCCTGGACTCCCAGCACAGACCATCCACCTGCTACCCCAGCATTGCTGCTCATTTTTCCTTTCTAACTTTCCTCTCCTGTTCTGGAATCTTCACTGTAGGGTGCTCAGAAATGCACCCCTTTCTGTCTGCTTCTTCCTTCTCTTCCTATGCCCAGCCATTGTTTTGGGAACGAGGCAGCTTTGGGCCTGCAACAGGGACCTGTGAAGGGAAGGAGCACTGTCAGTACAACCTCAAGGCTGGGACTCCTGGTCCGGGAAGCCAGAAGGTCCAGCTTAAGCCTGAGGTTTGTTCTCTCTTGCCCCACGATATGCAGACTGGAGGGACTTTGTTTGCTGCAGGATTTCCGGACTTTTCCCACTGGTTTGTGTCTGAAAATAAAACAGTCCACCACAGAAGAAAATGGGGGCTGGGCGTGCACGTGGGCCCACACGTAAGCATACACACGCATGCCCCACCTGGCCTTTTCTGACTTGTAGGGTGGAGCTGCCTTCCTTGAATGGGATTTTTATAAAATTGTGTGTGTTCCTGCAGTGATGCCAGCCAATCCCCTGTGAAGCCCTTCCCACACCCACCTCCCTGGAAAGCCCCACCTGAGTGATCACACCTCTTTACAGCTGTTTCCCCTTGGCTTCTACCCAGGCATTCTGCCACTGTAGGTCTCTGTGTGCAGGTTTCCTGTTTCCCCCATCAGTCTGAGGGAAGGTTGTGTCTCCCCCATCCTAGCCAGGACTCCCTTGGGGCAGGGACTGTGTTCAGGCTCAATTTGTGGGCTTATTACTGGCAGGAGTCATGCCTGACCTTACTTTTTGTGTGTGCAGAAAGGCTCCCAAGGTCACCAAAGGGAGGTGTCAACACCGGGGTGGTTTTTTGTCATTCAGTCCTGTCGGGTGACTGGGGAAAATGCTGGTAAGAGCCAGCCAGCCTCCAGGAGACGAGGGAGGTGCTCCCTCAGAGCAGCTCCAGGCGGGTGCTGGCAGTCACCTTGGCTACCACCTCTACCCTGTCGGCTTCTCATGTAAGCCCAAAGGAGCCCATTATCTAGGGTACTCTCACCAGCCTCTGGAAGACTTCCTCAGCTCCCTAGGCCTCCTTTCTTTTCCAAGCAAAAGGAACTGGGCTGAAGTCGCAACCAGAAGAGCAGCAGTTAGACTTGAAGCATTTCCTGGCAGCGAGAGCGGTTAGACACAGGCAGGTGCACCTGAGGGAGGTAGTGGAGGCTTCTCCAGGCAACCTCAGAAGCAGGAGACACTTCCCATTGCTCTGGGGAGTTCAAGTAAAAGCTAAATGCCTTCATGTAAATAACAGTGAACTGAACATTGGGCTTGTCTGAGGGTAGTGCTTGTAAACATGCATTTCTTTTTTTTTTTTTTGCAGTTTTTGGTCAGGGCTGGGTTTGAACCCACCACCTCTGGCTTATGGGGCCAGCGCCCTACTCCTGTGAGCCACAGGCGCTGCCCAAACATGCATTTCTTAATCAAAAGGACTCCATCACGTTTCTGAGGAGAGCCTCCATACCCTGCTAGAATATAGCATCACCTGGACAGACCCAGAGGCAGATGGTGCTAGAAGAATTGGGATGTCAGGTTCCAGTCTAGCTGTGCCCCCAGTCTCCCATATGACCAGGCAATTCTACTCTCTGGGTCTCTAGTTTACCTCTCAGGTCTCCTCCCCTTCTACTAGGTTATGACTAAGTCATAATATTGAACCTCAGTTGTCTTATCTGAAAAATGAGAGTAATAATCCTCTAGCACATTTTGTAGAGCTATGATGCACAAAGACAAAACTATAAAGCATCACGTGCTCCACCAGCATGAAGTAGTGTGGGGTGCCACGTTCCAGCACTGCTCAGGATAAGATGTTAGAAATGAGTTTACCTCTGGCACCTCTCGTGGGCCAACAGGCCTGCTGTGACAAATACCTGTCTTTTGGGGGAAATGGGTGTGGTTAATGTTGGGCAGCAATTACATCAATACCCCCACCTCCAGCCCTAGTCAAAACACTTGGTTTGCTAGGTGGGAATGGGACAGCTCTTAGCTAAGGACCCTTGGGAAGAGACCCACATCTCTCCCAGGACTGTGCAGATGCTGTGTGTGCCGCCCCACCATTGGAGGTGTGTGCAGTGTGCTTGACCCTCTCTCCCCAGCTTCCAGTGCCCATGGCTGTGCTATTTCTGCTGTCCAAGGAACGGCTGCTGACCTGCCCCCAGAGGACACCCCTGCTCCTGTCTGCAGATGAGCTCGCCCTGGAGACACAGCCTCCTGAGAAGGATGATGTCTCCTCACTGCCCCCAAAGTTTCAGCAACACCCAGGTAGGCACTCTGATGAACTTTCATGCTCCTGGACAGCCTCATGTTGAGGCTTCCCTGGTGACCTATTTCCTGGAGAGGCTACACCTAGATGACAGGTGATAATGGTTAGGGAAACACCTTGTCCCTGATGGGGTCACGAGGCAGGAGATGAAGCAACCATCCTGGCTAAGAAAAGGAGGAAAGTGAACTTCTGGCTCCCACCTCCTTTCTGCCCAACCCTGGTTGCCTTGGGCAAGTTACATGACCTCTGAGCCTTGGTTTCACCAGGACTGGGAGATGGACAGGGGCCGTTCCTAACAGAAAGTTGGAGAGGCTGAAAGTGCGCCCTCATACCAGGGCTCTTCGGGCTGCCAGCCATGTCCCCAGGGCATGTAGAGGGAGGGTAACGAAGCTGAGACTCACCCCTGTTCTTCCTGTGCCACCCCTAGGACACGAGGACCTGTTCAGCTGCTGCCAGAGGAAGAACTTTAGAGGAGCCCCTTATTCCTTTTTCGCCATCCACATCACTGCCGCTCTGGTCCTGTTCATGACAGATGGGTTGACGGTGAGCCTGCCTCAAAGTGTGCCCCTTACTGGAGGACTTCCCACCCCAAGATTGAGGCTGGCAAGAGAACGAGGGGAGCATCAGGGTGATTCAAAATGTAATCTATAGTCCTGGGGTAGACTATCTCCAGGATCATCCTAGCCAACTGTTTTTATTTCTGATAACACTATAGATAGGGGTCTATTTGGGGTCATGACCAAGCGCAAGCTACTCACATGTTTGACAGGGCGGTGCCCTGTTCCTCCAATTAGAGGTCATACCATACAGACTCTAGGATACTTTGCTTCCTGGAATAAATTATAAACCTGGGCTTCTCAAGCTAGTGTCATAAACAAGCTACAGGCAGAATTTAGGCCCAGCTGTTTATTCTACTAGAGACTTCTGTTACACTATTTAGTGCCTTATTCCAGAAACCTGTCAAGATTAGGTTAAGATAGTCTTGAGAGCCAAATTAACTGATTGCCATGTGAGGGCCTCTCCAGAGAGAGGCTGCCTCAAATTTAGATGACCGGGAGGCAAGTACTCGTGACAGTACTGATTGACTTACAGCATTCACTGTGACCTTAGGCAAGTCACTTCTGGGTGCTCTCTCATCTGTGAAATGAGATGCTTATACACATTTTTTTTTCTTTTTACCTGCAGCAACTTTCCTTCAATCAGAATTTTTGTGTAGAAACCTCATAAATAAGGCATAGTGACTCTCTGCTGTTGTTGAAGCTGGGAGCAGCACCTGTTTGCCCAGGCCCCAAGGGGACCCTCTGTGAAGATCCAGAGGCACATCTCTGTAATGCGAGGTCCCCACAGTTGTGGTCTGTAGGCTGTGGCACCCCAGCATCTGTTCCTAGCTGATGCCTATGCTTGCTGGATTACTGTGGCTCCAAGCCCGCCCCTGGCAGGCCTCTGGGATGGGAAAGGTCCTCTTCTAGCCACATCTGCCCAGTTGAGGCTTCCTTTGTGAGAGTCATATTCTGGTGGGGTTGCTGTGCTCAACAGGGCCTGGTCTCTCCACAGGGGGCATATTCTGCCTTTGTGTACAGCTATGCTGTGGAGAAGCCCCTGTCTGTTGGACACAAGGAGGCAGGTTACCTGCCCAGCCTCTTTTGGGGTTTCATCACCCTGGGCCGACTGGTCTCCATTCCCATCTCCTCCAGAGTGAAGCCAGCCACCATGGTTCTCATCAACGTGGTAAGTGGCTCAGGGCTTCCCTTTCCTTCTTAGAGAGTCAGAAAAACCCGTCTACTCCTGACCCTACCCCTGTGCCGGGACCTATGCCCAGGACTGGGCTCTGCCAGCGGGTGGAAATGTAGAAGTGGAGGGAGGAGATGGGGAGGATGATTTAAAGAGCGGTGGAGCCTGCTTTGGTGACCATGCAAAAGTCCCTCCGCCTCTCTGGTCCTTTGATTTTATGCTGTTAAAACCATAAAAGGGAAGGGCCATAGGAAGTGTGTGGAGCAGATTCCAACTGACAGCCTGCCAGGAGTATGCGGGGAGCAGGGGTAGGCCTTGGCCTTCCCATGTTTACCTTGGTGCCTAGCTAGTCAGAGCCCTCTGGCCAGCGGAGGCCAAGGATGCCCCAGCCTTCAGAATCACTACCTCTGGGCTTGGGCCTGGGAATTTGCATTTTTTGTCTCTCCTAGGTGATTCTAGTAGCCAGACTGGCATGTAGGATGAACCTTTAAGGAACTGATATGCCTGAGAGACAGGAGGTCTGGGCCCTTGCAGTTGAGACTCTTACCCTGGTGTCACCATCTATAACAAAGGGGTCCAGATTACAGACTCCCATGGGGTTATGTAGGCTTGAATCACCTCTGTGACAACCCTTCCAACGGGCCCACAGAGTCTGCTTAAATTCCTCCAGTGACAAGGACTCACCACCTTTCCAAGTGTCCCAGTACATTTTTCGAAAGTACTTCCTGGGTTGAGTTTCTAGCAGAGAAACTGCTTGGGTTTGGACATATGCTGGGGCAAATCTCAGGGAGAAAGGCCCTTAGATTTGACCTCCTGCTGGTTGAAGATTTTTTTTTTTTTGAGACAGAGCCTCAAGCTATCACCCTGGATAGAGTGCTGTGGCATCACAGCTCACAGTAATCTCCAGTTCCTGGGCTCAAGCGAGTCTCTTGCCTCTGCCTCCCAAGCAGCTGGGACCACAGGTGCCCGCCACAACACCCGGCCAGTTTTTTTTGGTTGCAGCCATCATTGTTGTTTGGCAGGCCCGGGCTGGATTTGAACCTGCCAGCTCAGGTGTACGTGGCTGGCGCCTCAGCCCGTTGAGCCACAGGTGCCGAGCCAGTTGAAGACTTTTAAGAAAGAATTTTCAGTTCTCTAGATGAGAGGATTGGTGGGTGGAAACCAAACTCAAGAGCCTGAGGAAGATTTCTCTGCAAATATTTCTGAGTTGAAGGGAGCTATGTTTGACGGGACTCAGGGTGGCAGGAGCCTGTCTGTGGGCAGAGGATAGAGGGAGGATGGCTGTGAGGATGAGGAGTCCATGTAAGTTCCATTGTGGGAGAGTCACTGAGTGAGGAGGGCCCTGCTGGGGCAGTGGAGGGGCAGAGTAGGGATAAAGAAAGTGCTGAGCTCAGGAGGGAAGAAGGCCCCATCCATGGAGCAGGGGTAGAGGGGTGCAGGGAGGTAGAAGGTTCTGGAAGTCTGAGAAGTAAGAAGAGGAAGGGCAGAGGCATAAGTGGTGGCCAGCCTGGCATCTTCTTCTAGATAGGACACAGGGCAGTTGCTCAGAGGAGACGGGCGGGACTCTGGTTTGGGAGACTAAGGAAGGTCTTAAGCATCTATCTGCCTGTGATAAGTACTGTCCATAAACACTTCCATTGATTTGATTTTTTTTTTTTTTTTTTTTGAGATAGAGTCTCCTCACTATGTCACCCTCAGAGTGCTGTGGGTGACATAGTGAGATAACTCACAGCAATC
Organism: Arctocebus calabarensis; assembly: GCA_963573935.1. Taxonomy (NCBI): domain Eukaryota; kingdom Metazoa; phylum Chordata; class Mammalia; order Primates; family Lorisidae; genus Arctocebus; species Arctocebus calabarensis. The sequence continues at coordinate 20,394 of CAUYON010075911.1, forward strand.
TCCAACTCTTGGGCTTAAGTGATTCTCTTGCCTCAGCCTTCCAAGTAGCAAGGACTAAGGTGCCTGCCACAACACCCAGCTATTTTTTGGTTTCATTTGTCATTGTTTAGCAGGCCCAGGACAGGCTAGCCTCCATGTATGTGGCTGGCACCCTAACTGAGCTACAGGCGCCAAGCCCGATTTGATTTTTTAAAAAGAAAATCAGATTCCTGGGCCCAACCCAGACTGAATGAATCAGAACATCCAGGGGAGGCCTAGCCATCTCTATGTTTAACCAGCACCTCCAGGGAGTCATATCATCAAACAAGTTTAGGAAAATGCTATCCTAGAGCAAGAGACTCCCAAAGACATGAAACTCACCAGAGGTGCTTTTAAAAAATACAAGTTCCTGGGCCCCTACTCCAGAGGTTCTGATGCAGGAGGTGTGGAGGGGGCCTGGCCCTGAATCCTTTGGGAATCTTTCCAAGTACTCTTGCTGGGCACTCTGAGCAAGCCTCCACGTGCAGGTAACTGTCATATTCACTGTGATTACTTCTGAGGATTCCTCTTACGGTTAAGGTATTGGTCACCCTGTGCTCAGCATTCTCCTGAGCTCAGCCACCACTTCCTGGCTCCATGGACACAACCCTGCTGGACACAGCCAGGGTACCGAGTTCTATGAGGCAAGGGGTCCTGCTTTCTGGGAGTTAGGTTGGCGGGGGCAGCTTGAGGGTGTGTCCTGCACAGAGAGTGGGCAAGTGGGCTGGGGCAGCAGGGAAGCAGGCTGAGAGCCCCGCTGAGTCACTGGCTGAGGTAGGGGCTACGCTGCGTGGGAGGAGAGTTGGCAGGCAGAGTGATAGATCACCCTAGGCATAGTCAGTCTTCTGCTAAGAAGGCTAAAATAAGGCAGTTGAGTATCTTTCACACTTCCCCAGATCTAGAGATTTTCAGGGTGGCTGTCTCTAGGTACATGTGGACGGACATGTGGTTTGGATGTGGGGTAGCCAGCTGGTGAGAGAGGAGTGGGGACAGAGTGCAAGCCCTGGCATCTGCCCTAGGCTTGAAAGCTGAGCACTGAATATCAAGAAGGCGCCAGTCCCACGAAGGCAGAAGGGGAGCAAGTCCTGGCAGAGGGTGCTGCTAGCTCAAAAGCCCCCGAAGAGGAGGGTGAGGGGAGCATGGTGGGAAGGTAGGAGGGGCAGCAGAAAGGGATGAGGCTGGGCATGCAGAGGGTACATCCTACAGGGTTTGTAGGCCTGGTTTTAGATTTTCTTTTGAGTGGGCAGGAAGCTGAGAGAAGGTTTTAAGCAGAGAATGGGTTTGATCTTCAGTCCATTTTAAAAGTGCATTCCAATAGTTCTGTGGATGAACAGACTGGAGGGGCAGGAGGAAAGCAGGGAGGCTACCGAGATGTCTGCTATCATAGTCCCGGCACGAGAGGGAGGCACCTTGTGTGGGTGGTCAGCATGGATCTAGAGAAATACAAACATTTTAAAATTGACTGCATGTGGTGGCTCACGCCCATAGTCCTAGCACATGGGGAGGCCAAGGCTGCAGGACTGATTAAGCTCAGGAGTTTGAGACCAGCCTGAAAAAGAGGGAGACCCTGTTTCTACTAAAAGTAGAAAAAGCAGCTGGGCATTGGGGTAGGCCCAGCTCACTTGAGCCCAGCAGTCTGAGGTCACAGAAAGCTATCATAATGCCACTGTACTCTTGCTGGTGAGACAGAATGAGACTCTTATCTCAAAAAAAAGGGGGGGGGGCGGTGCCTGTGGCTCAAGGAGTAGAGTACCAGCCCCATATACCAGAGGTGGCGGGTTCAAACCCAGCCTGGCCCAAAACTACAAAAAAAAAAAAAAAAAATTCTATAACGTCCTTTGAGGTGGTGTGGACAGCACTTGCTACTGACCCAAGCACAGGAGGGAGGAAGCAAAGATGACTTTATTTTATTTATTTTTTTAGTTAGTTGGGTTTTTTAAATTTTTTTTTTTGAGACAGAGTCTCACTATGTCACTCTCAGTAGAGTGCCATAGCATCACAGCTCACAGCAACCTCCAACTCTTGGGCTTAAGCCATTCTCTTGCCTCAGCCTCCCAAGTAGCTAGGATTACAGGTGCCTGCCACAATGCCTGGCTATTTTTTTTTTCCCAGTGGTAGTTGTAACTGTTGTTTGGCAGGCTGGGGCTAGATTCGAACCCGTCAGCTCCAGTATATGTGGCTGGTACCCTAGCTGCTGAGCTATAAGTGCTGAGCCAGTTAGTTAGTTTTTAGACAGAGCCTCACTTTGTTGCCCAGGCAAGAGTGCCAGGGCGTCAGGTTAGCTCACATCAATCTCAAACTACTGGGCTTAAGTGATCCTCCTCCCTCAGCTGGCCCCCACCTGTATTCCCAGCACCCTAGGAGGCTGAGGCAGAGGAATCACTTGAGGCCAGGAGTTCAAAACAAGCTTGGGCAGCATAGGGAGATAGTGTCTCTATAAAAAATGAAAAAAATGGCCATGGTGGGACCTGTAGCTCAGTGGGTAGGGCGCCGGCCACATACATTGAGGCTGGTGGGTTAGTACCCTGCCCAGGCCAACTAAAAAACAATGACAACTGCAACAATAAAAATAGCCGGGCCTTGTGGCTGACATCTGTAGTCCCAGCTACTTGGGAGGCTGAGGCAAGAGAATTGCTTAAACCCAAGAATTTGAGGTTGTTGTGAACTGTGACACCACAGCATCTACCCAGGGCGACAGCTTGAGACTCTGTCTCAAAAAAAAAAAGGAAAAAAATAAATTGACCAGGCATGATGGGGCAGTTACTCAGGAGGTTTAGGTGGAATGATTGCTTGAGTCCAGGAGTTCCAGTTACTGACCAGGCATGATGGGGCAGTTACTCAGGAGGTTTAGGTGGAATGATTGCTTGAGTTCCAGTTACTCAGGAGGTTTAGGTGGAATGATTGCTTGAGTCCAGGAGTTCAAGGCTAGAGTGAGCTACAATGATAACACTGCACTCTAGCCCAGCTAATAGAGTAAGACCCTGTATCAAAAAGAAAAGCTCCGTGCCTATAACTCAGCAGCTAGGGCGTCAGCCACATACATCAGAGCTGGAGGGTTTGAATCCAGCCCAGGCCAGCTAAACAACAATGACAACTACAACCAAAAAATAGCCAGGTGTTATGGTGGGCACCTATAGTCCCAGCTACTTGGAAGGCTGAGGCAAGAGAATCTCTTAAGCCCAAGAGATGAAGGTTGCTGTGAGCTGTGAAGCCACGGCACTCTACTGAGGGTGACATAGTGAGACTGTCTCAAAAAACAAACAAACAAAAAAGCCCAAAAATAGAATCCTGGGCCACTCCAGCATTGAGAAAATGAACAGACAGAGGAGGAAGAAAGAAAAACAAATGGAGCTGTGGGACCGTCTTCTGGGCCAAAGAAAGACGTTACCTTTAGAACCATATATATCCACTGCTTTCCTATTTTTACTACATGAAAGAAGGCTTCAGCCTTTCTTTCCTTGAGCCACTGTTTTGTGACTGGTCCTTCTCCAGGGCAGGAAGTCTATCTCAGAAAGGGCTCTGAGTCTTACCTTCCACGAGGTCTTGCAGTATAGTCTGAGGATCTGGCAGAGAAGAGTAAGGGGGCTCATGGATTGGGATCACTGGCTTTGTTTTGCCAGTTGGAGCAAAGTCCCCAAGATCTACTTGTGACTCTGAAAATCCCTTCCTTTCTGCATGCCCAGTTCCTTAGCTACAAAGCAGAGTAGGTGGGGGTTGGATGAAATATGATTCCTTGCATGCCTTCTATCTCTATGTGATTATTTTTTCTAGAAACAGATGTCCCCTTCTAGGAGACATTTTGCCTCAAAGCTATGGGCTTCTATAGAAGATCTTTATCTCTGGAGAGAAAAAAGAAAGCCCACACATGACTGGGACTAATGTTTGCCTAAAGCTTTACACTTTACAGAGCCCCTTCGTAACATATTACTTTACTACCACTCTTTAATATAACTGTTAAAACTATCCCCATTTAGCAGATTAGACAGCTCAGAGAGATCAACTACTTCAAGTTTCCATAGTTGGTAAAAACAAAAACAACAACAACAAAAACATAGTAGGGACTGGGCATGGTGACTCACACCTGTTGTCTTAGCCCTCTGGGAGGCTGAAGCAGATGGCTCCCTGAGCTGAGGAGTTCAAGACCAGCCCGAGCAAGAGTGAGACCTGTTTCTACTAAAAATAGAAAAACTGGCAGTGCCTGTAGCTAAGTGGGTAGGGTGCTAGCCACATACATATACCAGGCTGGTAGGTTTGAACCTGGCCCAGGCCAGCTAAAACAACAATGACAATACTACAACAACAAAAAAAATAGCCGGGCGTTGTGGCAGGCGCCTGTAGCCCCAGCTACTTGGGAGCTGAGACAAGAAAATTCACTTAAGCCCAAGAGTTTGAGGTTGCTGTGAATGGTGACGCCACAGTACTCTACTCGGGGCGACAGCTTGAGACTCTAATCTCAATAAATAAATAAATAGAAAAACCATCTGGGTGTTGCAGCGGGTGCCTATAGTCCCAGCTACTAGAAAGGCTGAGGCAAGAGGATCACTTTAGCCCAAGACATTGAGGTTACTGTGAGCTATGTTATCACCGCACTCTACCAGGGCAACTTACTGCAAATCTTGTGCTGCCTGGGTTTATTCCCACATGAATTTTGCCTAAAAATTATCAGTGTTCAATATTGACATAAGAACATATCCAAATAACTTAGAAATAGGGTTATATTAATTAAAATATGTCCATGTGGCTCAGCACCTATGGCTCAATGGGCTAAGGCACCAGCCACATACACCTGAGCTGGCAGGTTCGAATCCAGCCTGGGCCTGCCAAACAACGACAGCTGCAACCAAAAAATGGCCGGGCGTTGTGGCAGGTGCCTGTAGTCCCAGCTACTTGGGAGGCAGAGGCAAGAGACTCGCTTGAGCCCAGGAATTGGTGACAGCTTGAGGCTCTGTCTCAAAAAAAAAAAACAAAAAAACAAAAAAAAAACTTGAAAATATGTCCATGCGACATACACGCTTACTGAACTAGAAAGATTTCAGGGCCTGTCCGCCCACAACAGGGCTCTCCAACCAGGCTAGGGTCTGCCCAAAGGAATGTGCACAGTTCTAGGGGAAACCACGCTGGTTGCCTCAGCCACTGACCCTCTCCCAGGTAGGTTGGCTTGGATTCCTAGAGAGTGGGGACCCTGCAGCCACCATCCCTGTTCTGAAAAATAAAAGTGTTCTCTATGTACTCTTAGCCCCATGAACTCTCAGCTGTTAGGGGAAGAGAAGCAGTTCCTCTTTAGAGTAGGAGAGGACTCTCATACCCCCACCCCACCCCAAGGCCTGCAGGGCAGAGAGAGATGATGAAATTGGCTTAGATGAATTTCTTGTAGTTACAGATAAGACCTGGAGCACAGGCAGTATTCACTCACCAAAGGCTTTTTAAGCATGTGTGTGTATAGTCATCTGCCTATGTATGTAGATGGCCTCTCCTTTCTGCTCTTCCCTCTGTGGATACCAGAACGTTCCTAGGAATGTTGTAGTTCCCACCTCATCCACAGGGCGGTGCGCTGGTTACATAGCACTGCTCCTGCTCCTGGGACTGAAGCCAAAACTCAAGTCAGGAGACTGACTCCTGGTTTTTCCTCTTGCTATGGATGTCTGGCTTTTCCCAAATTCTGACTGCCCCCACCTCTGCTGCAACAGGTCGGCGTGGTGATGACATTCCTGGTGCTGCTTATTTTCTCCTACAATGTCATTTTCCTGTTCGTGGGGACAGCAAGTCTGGGCCTATTCCTCAGTAGCACCTTCCCCAGCATGCTGGCCTACACTGAGGACACGCTCCAGTACAGAGGTGAGTGTCCAGGGGCAGAGAGGAAAGAGGCATACTCTAGTGGGGTGCCACTTCCCCCCCACTGTGCCCCATCTTTTTATGGTATTCTAGACGAGCACCACCTCCTAGGGAGCTCACTACCCTACCTCCTCAGAGAAATGAATGCTCCCCTCCTGACTTGGGTGGGAACAGAGTCACAAGCAGGGGTGGTTCTCACCCACTGGGTTCCTTCCATTCAATGTTATACCTGTACTGATAAGATTTCAGCCCACAGAGAGGCAGCTAAGCTTCTTTTCCATTTGCATTTTCCCCGTAGCAGTGTCTGCTGACCTGCAGCTGACATTCTGTGTAATATGCATGTGCTGGAAATGACAAAGAACGATAAAGCTGCATGGGACAAGCTGTAACAAACGAGAGGCATTTTATAATTTAATTATCAATAATGGTCTCTCCCTGCCCTGTTGTGGATGTCATCAAAGCATAGAGATCTGTTTGATGTTGTAATACAGTCTCTTTGATGTTAGAAACCTCTCATTCTCTGGGTGGCACCTGTGGCTCAATGGAGTAGGGCACTGGCCCCATATGCCGGAGGTGGTGGGTTCAAACCCAGCCTGGCCAAAAACTGCAAAAAAACCAAAACAAACAGAAAAAGGAAACCTCTAATTCTCTCAACCAATCTCCCTCCTCTTTTCCTGCTCCCCCAAGTGCATATAGCAAAAAAAAAAAAAAATTTAATGAGCTAATTAAAAATAATTATGTTTTGAACATTTAACATTACCCTTGGGAGTAACTAGAGACCCTAGAGGCTGGAAAACCTGCATGAAGATGAGCAATTTCTTTAGAGAGGAGTGGGGGGGAAATGCTTGTGCAGGTAGAGTTAGAGGAATTAGAGCTGTGCCCTGCTCAGTTATTCACAGTCATGGGGAACGTGGACAGTCTGATCCTTGAAATTAAAGGATGAGACCCAAATAATTTTGGCACGCGGGCTCGATGACAGGCAAGGAGGGGGACCTCCAACCCCCACCAGAGGTTCCAATAGCCAAAAAGGATGGACAACTGCCGAGGAGACACAGGTGTCTCCTTAACTTTACACTTAGGACTAAATGTGGAACCCCCTTTTCCTATGCCTAGGCCAATTTCGTGTGAATTTCCTAGGCCTCAATTCCATGAATGGACTGTATCCATTCATTGATACATTCCCCCCTGGTGGAAGGGACTGTATTCATTCGTTTCCTGGCCAAGGAACCCATAAACCTATATAAATCCTGAGACTAAAGGCCTAAAGGAGGAGACCGGTAAAGACCGGGAGAGAAACGGAGAGAGCTTCTCTCTCCCCACTCCAGTTCTCTCCCTCTACCAGGAGCTTTAGTGTTTTCTGTTTTCTGTATTCTTTTCTGTAAATCAATTCTGTCTTACCACTGGGGGGTGGGGGGGAAATAA
>CAUYON010075913.1:0-11314 GCA_963573935.1 Arctocebus calabarensis
ACTGTATTTATCAGATCTTTGAGGGCTGCAACTTCTTGTCTCAATGTGTCAAAATCTTTGGTCATTTTGTCTTTGAATTTGTTGAATTCTTGAGACATCTTTTGCGTCACCTTTTGGATTACTGCTTGAAATTCTAATTCCCTCTTTCCTCCATTCTGCTGATCTTATTTGTTATCCAGACTCTGAATTCTGTTTCTGACAGCTCAGCCATTTGCTTATGCAAGGGATCTTGTGCTGTACCTACATTGTCATTCCTTGAGGGAGTTGATCTACTCTGATTATTCATGTTGCCAGAGTTATTCTGTTGGTTCTGCCCCATGATTATTTTTCAGAATTTGACTAGTGAAGGTGGTATGGTGAAATGGGATTGAGGGCTCTAGTAGTTGTAGTTAACCAGTTCTTACCAAAGACCTGGGACTGGTGACTGTGGCTTTTCCTCTACATCTTTACAAAGATCGCTTTCAGTCCTGCATCCTAAGACTCTGTGGACCTGATTGGTGTGATGGGGCTAGGTGGCTCTGTCTTATATTCAGCCAGCCTGTATCCAATCCTAGTGAGTTAGGGCATTTGAGCTGAAATCTCAGCCAGGGAGAGATACAAGCACCTAAATCACCCCTCTCCCCACTAGTGACAATTGTATTGTAGTGGGAGGGGATAAATCACCTCCTCCAATTGAGGGGAGGAGATTCAGCCCCTCCCACTACAACACAATTAGGGCTCAACCTTGGAGGGTCCCTGGGTGGCTTGCCCAGGTTAAGAGTTCCAAACCAATTGTCCCAGGCAGCACAATCACTGCTGAATTGGGAGAGTTCAAAAGGACTTCAGCAATCATAGAGCAGAGATCCACTGGCAGCTCAAGTTTGGATCCCTCCAGTGCTCAATGGAGTCAGGAAGGCCTGCCCAGGAAAAGAGTTAGTCCAATGGGGTTGGTTCCTCTTTGTTTTCCTTACTCCACAGCCTTGCCCTGCCACTGGTAACCCTGTGGGGCTGTGGCCTAGTTCCATCCAATGAGCAATTGTGCTAGGGATATGTGCTTGCCAGTCAAATTGGAGTCAGTGTGTCCTTGGCCAGGCCACCACATTCTGCCACCAGCAGGCTGGAGGATCTCACATTCGGCTCCCTCTGGTGCTCAGTGGAAACTGAGGAATGTTCTACCTGAGTCTGTCCAGACATGGTGGTTATTGTTGCAGTGCATTTTTCTCTCCCACAGAGTTAGCACCTCTGCCTCAGCAGCACTCTCCTCTTGTACCCCAGTGGGGTGAGATCTGGCTCCCTCCAGCAGACCACAGAATTTGGATGATGTCTTTCAACATTTCACCCTAGCAGGAGCATACCACTGCTGCTACTACATCTCTGCTGCTGTAGGGCAGCCACCTTTGCTGCTGCCTCTGCTGCTTCACCACTGCCAAGCACTTTCATTGCACTGGGCTAGTCCCTCTACCCACATGTCTCCCCACTTCCGCTTGAGTCACAGTTTCAGTGCATATGCACTGTGGTCCATGCAATGCCCAGCCCTTGCAAGCAACCACCAGACACACCAGGTTCCACAGACCACCAGGCTAGGGAGAAGGATGGATTGGGAGTTTAGAATGGCTGGGAAACTATTTGTTCAAGTTTTATGCCAGGCAAGAGAATTCCCAGGATCACAGCAGGATCTCTCTGGAAAAGAAGTCCTGGTGTTCAGTGGTTCTCTCCTGTCTGGTGAAATAAGAGTTCTTCTGTTTGGTGCTCACTGTAGAAAGCACACAGTAAGTCACTCTCTTGGGGAAGGGGATGGACTCTTGTCCTCTTTGGGATGGGTTTTGTACCTGAAATTTGGTGGTACAAAACTTGGAGTTGCTGCTTGCCTCAGTAGGGATGATATGCACTCATCAATCTTCTCTCTCAGCTCAGCTTTTGACCCTCAGCTTTATTGGGTTTGCTCTGATCTTTGTCTCTACCTCTCAACGGGTGTCTCTGTTGAAAGCTAGTTCCAGTTGGTCATCTTACCTGCTCCCCTGAACATCAAAATATTTATTACTTTTATCATCACCATAGCAATTATATGTCTTAACATTCCATAATATTTGGCCTCTTCCTGCACCTTATTTTATGCCAGCTTTGAGAAATCATGATGTCATTGCATATCAAGAATTGTCAGTATTCATTTCTCTGTGGCAAGGGAATTATCTGTGTACTTATTAAATACATGAGTAGCCTAATATAGGAATGTTATAGAGGATCTGTTTTCTGTGGTTTCTTTTGATATCAGTCATTACATCAACAAGGGTCCCAGCAGGCAGCAGATAGCACAACTTAAATTGGGTTGTTTGGTTATGTAACCACTTGATGAGCTGGTAGGAGGTCATATGAACTATTTGAAATGAATATCAAGAAATTGGGTTGTAAGAAATTGGGTGAATTGAAGATTAGGGTCCATATAGCTAAAAGTCTAATGTAAATTTTCTTCCTCAAAATAGCTCTTTATATAATTATGGTAGCTACCTAAGAATTGTTAGGTATTCAATTGTTAAATTATGGCACAGTTTGGCATAGACTCAATATGCTTGTCATTTCAGTAAAATGTAATAAGAAGAGGTTCATCTTCTCACTTGTTCAAGTAACTATACTTCTCCATGCCTAAGACTTTGATAAAATAATAAAAATATTCATAATTAGAAAAATATTTTTTACCACCCTTAATTGAATTTTCTTTGTTGTTTTTGTAGTATGCCAAGGATATAACTCTGGAGGCATTTTCAATTATTGTGACCCAGATGCTGGCACGTAGTTTTGGAATATCATATGATGACCCCAAAGAATGTCAATGTTCAGAAACCATCTGTGTAATGAATCCAGATGCTATGTAAGTTTTTAAAACTAACTTATTTATTGGTTATGTTTATTTTGTTTTAAACATTTGAAGGCAAACATTTCAGTCTTTACTTATAGCACAAAGTAGGTATAAGTGGACTAAGTTCACTACAAAAGATAAACGTAACTTGAAATGTAAGAATAATATGGAGGAAAGTTTATCATTAAAGATAATCAAAGATAAACCCAATATACATTGGATTTTCTAATATACACTAGCAAAAGAATTTTTTTTATGATGTTTATTTTATGAATGCATTTAGTAAGGATCTTTAAAAATAGGACAGCAAGCCATAGTAAGTAGCCTTTGTTGTAGACATAATTTTTGATTTTGTTTCGAGCATAGTTGATGTTGTGAAAAAACTACCCCAACGAATAAGAGGTCCTAGCTGATCCAATATTGAATACATATATAAAATTTGTGTGACTATAGGAACTAACTTTTCTTAGATTAGTTTTCTCATCTTTAAATGGGAATAATTATGCCCATTTTCTTATTTCACAGAATTGTGTAAGAATAAAATAAGAAAATAAAAGGAGAAATGTTTCCTAAACTGTACAATTCTTTAAGTATGTTATGGATTAGCTTTAATTATCTCTAAATTTGCCAATGTCCCCAAAATAGTATATCAGACAAGAGCTATAGCAAGAGTGATAAGTATTTTATAGTTTTTCTCTTTTAGAAAATAGACTATTATAGGTATAACCTATTCATTACTGAAAAACAATCAAAAATTAATTAAAAGTGAGTATTTCAAAAATTAATCCTATTACTTTTTGAAAACATTATTTTTATGGTTATTTAAGTACCTCCTAAGGAATAATTCTTATATTTTAAAAATAGCTCATATATATATATATATATATACATATACACATATATGGAAGGTGCCAAAAACAGTATACAATTTTTAAGAAATAAAATAAGATGAATATATTGGTTATGAGTTTGGCGTAGCTGGCCTTTATCAGTTTAAGGAAGGTCCCTTCTATACCCATTTTCTTAAAACTTGCCAGAGTTTTTCCACTGATTCCATCCCATGATTGTTTTTCATTGTTTAGCTAAATGAGCAGGTAAGGTGAAATTGGATTGGCAACATCTAGGGTTGTGGTTGACCATCCCTTCACTAAGGAATTGGGGCTGGTGACTGCAGCTTTTCCTCTACAATTTTGCAAAGGACCCGTACAAGTACTACAGTCTGTGACTCTAGAGGCCTTATTGATGTAGTGGGGGTAGGTGGCTCTGTCTTGTATTCAGCTGATCTCTGTCCAATCCTAGTGAATCAGTGACTCTGAGTTGCAGTCACAGCTTTGGAGAAATACTAGCAACTAGGACATCCTGTCCCCCTACAAGTAACATGTGGAAGAGTATAATCAAACCTTCCCACTACAACAAACCATAGTATCACCTTGGAGGGTCCTTGGGTGATTTGTCCAGTTCAAGAGTTCCTAACCAATTGTCCCAAACAGCACCCACTCTCTAGATAGAGAGTTCAAAAGGTCTCCAACAACTGGATATTAGGAGTCTACTGGTAGCTCAAGTGTGGCTCGAGCACCTCTACTGCTCCGAGGAGTCAGACAGACCCATCCAGTGGAAGATTTGGAGCAAGGGGGTTGATGCCTCTTTCCCCACCTTGCTCACCCTACTCCACTGGACTCTGGTAACTCCAGTCTCTGGTAGCCCCACCAACAGTCTCTGTTAAGCCAGTCTATGTGGCCCAGTTGTATCCAATAAGTAAATGTGCCAGGACTATGTGCCTGCTAGAATCAAAGTAGGATCACTGTCTCCTCCTCTTGGTTACCACCCTCTGCCACCATCTAGCAGGGGAAGCTGAAGGTTGCTTGCCTCAGGCACTCAATGGCAGCTGGAGAAATTTTGACTTGAGCTCAATCTAAACCTGAGTATATCCTGACAGCAAAAGAATTTCTCCCTCAGCCACTACATCTTTGTTGCTGCTGTTCTGTAACTCTGGTACCCCTACAGGACGAGGTCTGTTTTCCTCTGGCAGACCACAGTGTTGGGGAGATGACTCTCCCAAATTAGACCCCAGCCAGATCACTCTATTAATGCTGGTGTTGGGTGGGAGGTGTTTCCACTTGGGATCGTGCACCTCAGCAGTTACCAAGTCTCCACCTGTAGTGCAGATACCCAAGCCTTTGCCTGCTGTTGAGATACACTTTCTCAGGCCTAGTTCAGTCATCTTTCCTTCTGTGTCTTTCTGTACTGTTACTGGATTCACAGATACAGCACAGCTGTGCTGCCTCCATCTATGCACTGCCCAGTCCGAGCCAAGAAGTACAGACATTCAGGGCACTGCAGGATTGGACTTCTAGACTGCCAGGCCAGGGGGGAAGGGTAAACTGGAAGTTCAAGGTGGCAAGGAAAATATTTGTTTAAACTTTCTGCCAGACAAGGGAATTCCTGGGCTCATAGTAGGGGCTCTCTGGAGGAGTCCCAAGTTCCAGCAATTCTCTCCGGTGGGGTGAGGGAGAAGAGCATCAGTTCATCACTCACAAGTAAAGATCCCACAGCAAGCAAGCAACTCTCTTAGGGGAGGGGACAGACACACGTCCTCTTGGGAATGAGATCTGTACCTGAAATTTGTTTCCTTGGAGTCAAAGCTTGCCTTGGCAGGGAAGATGTGCAGTTGTCTACACATCTTAGCTAGGCTCCCCTCCTTTAGCTTTGTTGGGTTCTTTCTGGCCATTATCTCTCCCTGTGGACTGGAGTTTCTGTAGAAAGCTGGCTTCAGTCAACTGTCATCCCCCATTTCCCCTTGTTCTTTTTGAATGTGAAAATTGGAGTTAGGGAAAGTAGCCAACCCAAGGATTTAGCAAAACACAAAACACTTTGAAACCAAATGAGCAAATAAACAGACAAGAAGGCTACCAGACACACAAGTGCACAGATTCACGGACAATCAGAAACAACCGGACATACAGACAAAAAACAACTACAACAGAAATAATGATAATAAAAAAAAACCATAAAAAATAAAAAATAAAAATAAAAACTCTAAAATATCTGATGTAAGCACGTTCTGCAACCATAAGAAGGGAAGAAGAGGAAGAGAAGAAAAAAATATAAATAATTAATAAAAAAGAAAATAAAATTAAAAATATTAGAAGAAAATTAATAACTCTGACAGGAAAAGAATGAAAAACGTGAAGAAAAAAAGGCACCAACCACCAAAATATTATTCATATATATGTATATATATATATATGTAAAAATAATACAACTATAGGAAGGATGTAGAGATCAACTTTAATAGGAATATATTTATTTTGCAATATACTTTCTGGACACTAAGTGGTGCTGTGTGTGGTTCCCAGGCTTATACCTGGTTCATGTTTTACTTTGTTACCAAGGTTACTGCTGTATCTGGCCCATAGAAGGAGGTGCCTGTCTTTGCCATTTTTGAAATTTCAAAATATGTGTTTTCCAACTGGTTGCCCAACCTTGGCTGACCTGTTCCAGACAGCACCCCTATGTGACCTCCAGATTTGGTGCAGGAGATCATGCTGCACCAGTTTCTCCACTCAGCACCTGGTTTTGCTGTGAACTGGGAATTGCAATCTGTGGGGGAGGGGTTGGTTGCCACTGGCACCGGCAGTTACAGCAGCAGCGTGGAGAGGCTCAAGATTATACTCTTGAGTTCTGCAATCCACCTGATTGCTGCACACCCTGAACTCCCAGTCTATCCCCACCAGGAATGATCAAGTCCATTCATTCACACCTGCTATTCTGAAAAAAGGCACCTGTGGCTAGTCACCATTTCCAAATGTGTCTGTTCCTGAGTGGTATCTTTCCCCCTTAATTTTCTGTCAGGCTATCTGCCCCCTGCTGCTCTGAACGGCACCCCTTTCTGGTCACAAAATTCCACATAGGAGTCCGCACTTCACTGATCTTTCCACAAAACACCTACTTTCCCCCCACACTGGGAACTGCAGTCCTCCGTGGAGGAGGGGCTGGTTGCTGCCACTGCTGGCCTCGCTTCAACAGTGGTATGAAAATTTCTCTAGCAGATTCCAGGGCTCCAGGTTACATTTTAAGTTCAGTAATCCAGCATCTTATTGTACATCCCTAGCTGCCTTTCCACATCAATACTCCATGTGGGGGAAGATCCAGCCAGCCTCTCTCTCACCTGTAGCTTTGGGAGAGTTGCACTGGACATCCATCCCATCCTCCGTCATGCTCTGCCTCCCTCAAGCTATTTTGTTTTCCTCAGCCTCCTGAGTAGCTGGGATTACAGGCACCTGCTACAATGCCCAGATATTTTTCATTTTTTTTAGACATGAGGTCTTGCTCTGGCTCAGGCTGGTCTCCAACCCCTGAGCTCAGGCAATCCACCCACCTCCGCCTCTCAGAGTGTTAGGATTACAAGCATGTTGCCACCATGCCCGGCCTTATCATATGATTTTTTAATTAAATGTTTTTATTCACTTTTCAATTTTGATTATTAGGTCATAAAAATTTATCCTTTATGGTGAAATATTAATTAATACATAGTGGGAAATATTTTATTGAGTTACATGATGTTTAAGGATGAATATTTGGGTAAACAGTATCTGTATTTGAAGTCACATAACTGTGTGACTGACATCTTCTCATTTCTATTCCCATGCCCCAACCCATTCTACCAACTGTTCTATTCTCTACTTCTATAATTTCAAATTTATTGCATTCTACATGTCATTGGCATCATATGGTATTTTTTTGTGTGTCTGGCTAATTTTGTTGAGGATTTTAGTCTCCAATTTCATCCATGTTGTTGCAAATAACATAAATTTATTTTTTTAAAGATTGAATATTATTATTTCATGTTTATATACCCCACTTTTTTTTTTTGTGACAGAGTCTCACTTCGTTGCCCTCAGTAGAGTGCTGTGGAGTCATAGCTTACAGCAACCTCAAACTCTTGGGCTTATCAGTTGGAAGAAAATAGTTCAGATTGTATATGAAACTAGCACATTGTACCCCTTGAGTGCACTAATGTACACAGCTATGATTTAATTAAAAAAAACAAGTATATAGTAGGTGCTCAATAAATATCATATAATTTTATGTTATTGTCAATAACCTTATATATAATATATGAATTTCCTCCTTGCCTTACACATTTTTACTACATATTGAGATCGACTCATCCTATGGAAATATCCTCTGAAGTTATCTTTATTAGTGATATATGGACATAATTATATAAAATCTTGATGGATATATTTTCCCTGAAATCTTTGAGGATGCTTATGAATAAACACATTATTATTTATTTAATAAAATTTATTGTTAATTTGACATTTTTCTTTGAAGCAATGTTTGTTTAAGGACTTTGCCTATTCTTAAATTGTTTTTTTTTCTTTTTTTGGTATTTAATTTTGTTTTCATAAGGACATGTATTCCAGTGAACAAAGTCACATGATGTCCTCAACAGTGATTTTGACCTCTAAGCATGTATTAAAAACATTTATTATTGCCTCTTAAATGTAACATTTTGGGGCTGGGCACTCTGGTTTATGCTTATATTCTTAGCAGTTTGGAAGGCCAGGAAAGGAGGATTGCTTGAGGCTCAGAGTTCTAGACCAGCTTGGTCAACATAGAGAGGTGCTGTCTCTACAAAACATTTAAAAAATTAAAATTAGCAGTCATCTTGGTACATGCCTATAATGCCTGCTATTTGGCTGAGGTAGGAGAATTCTGAGGCCAGGAGTTGGTGGCTTTAGTGAGTTATGATCATACCCTGCACATTCTATCCTGGGCAATGGAATGAGACTCTGTCTCAAAAAATAATAAACTTAACATTTTGGAATTAATTTACATAATATAGAATTGTATGTGCAGAGGTACACTGCCAATGATATTTTATGAATTCATCTTTAGGCAATCCAGTGGCATGAAGATTTTCAGCACTTGCAGTTTGAATGATTTTAAACATTTTGTATCAAATGTGGGTGCCAGATGTCTTCAGAATAAGCCACAACTGCAGGTTGGTGGAAGAGCTGTTTGTGGCAATCGTGTAGTGGAGGGAAATGAAGCCTGTGATTGTGGAACTCCAGAAGTAAGTGATAACCAGGAAATTGATTGATAAATTTGTTACTTTATCTTCATCTTTTCCATAAATGTTACATATTTCAAAAATGACTGAGTACTATGCAGAATATTGAGAGTAAGTAAAATCAAGTTGAAGTACATATCATAAAATTTTATCTAGGTTTTATGGGTGGGAGAGTTTTGATGATATTTAGAATGTAGTATAAAATAATTATTGATGGTGGGAAAAAGGAGGAGCCCTGAATAAAGGAGGAGCCCTGAGTTCTGGACTAAATATATAAGTTCTTTCCAAACCTCTGCATAACTTTTGGATCTTTATAATTGTCTTATTGAAGATTAGTGTGTTACAACCAATCATGTTCTTTATAGTTGTGGTCCCCAAATGAGTGTGGTTAACAAGCAAAGCTTTGTCTTTATTTACAGCCACTCCCCATTTCCAGAGTTTCTGGTTCTGCTTTATCTCTACCTTCTTTCAGTTCAATTATATTCTCTCAGCAACATGAGCTCTCCCATAAACTGTGCAGGCAAGAGATCTAAATTGCTCTCCTTCTGAGAATCTACTGCCTGATGATCTAAGGTGGATCTGAGGTGGTGATGCTAGCATTGGGGAGTAGCTGCAAATACAGGATGTGAACTGCTAGTTGCAGGAAAACAAGCTCAGGACTTCTAGTGATTCTGCATTATGGGGAGTTGTATATCATTATATATTATAATGTATAATAATAGAAATAAAGTACAGAATAAAAGTTATATGCATGAATCATCCCCAAACCACTATCCCCAACCCTCTCATTGGTCCATGGGCACATTGTCTTTCATGAAACTGGTTTTTAGTGCCAAAAAGTTTGGGGACCACTGCTTTAGGATATTGATTGACAAAGGTCAGTTGTATGGTGAGAAAATCTGTGTTGATATTGAAGTCTACCCTATGTGATTTTCATAATTCACTTGATAGGGAATCCCTGAAAATATAATGAATTCAGAAAGCTCAAGGTATAAAGCTTGTACATAATTCAGTATTTGTAGCAATACTGCTGATTTCATACATTTTCTTGATTAGAAGATAGATAGATGGCTCGGTGCCTGTGGCTCAACGGGCTAAGGCACCAGCCACGTACACCTGAGCTGGCAGGTTCGAATCCAACCCAGGCCTGCCAATCAACAATGATGGCTGCAACCAAAATATGGCCAGGCATTGTGGCAGGCACCTGTAGACCCAGCTACTTGGGAGGCAGAGGCAGGAGACTCCCTTGAGCCCAGGAATTGGAGGTTGCCGTGAGCTGTGATACCACGGCCTTCTATCCAGGGTGACAGCTTGAGGCTCTATCTAAAAAAAAAAAAAAAAAAGAAGATAGATAGAAATGGCTTTTCCACGTGTGCAGTCCATCCTCTTTCTTGTTATAGTTTCCTTGGAACAAAATAGTTTTTTAGCTGTACTTTTTTTGTACTTAACTTCCATTCTTGAAGTGCAGTAAGACATGAACAAAATCCCAATGTCTTTATTTATTTATTTATTTATTTATTTATTTATATTTTCTTATTAAATCATAGCCATGTCCATAAATGCAGTCAAGGGGTGCAATGTGCTGGTTTCATATACAATCTGAAGTATTTTCATCAAACTGGTTAACACAGAGTTCATGGCATTTTCTTAGTCATTGTATTAAGACCTTTATATTCTGCATTTAGTAAGTTTCACCTGTACCCTTCTAAGATGCACTGTAGGTGTGGTCTGACCAATTACTCTCCTTCCACCCGTCCTTCCCACACCCCTCACCTCCCTTGCACCTTTCCCCATATTTTTGTGCTATAATTGGGTTATAGCCTTCATATGAAACATATGAAAGCTATAAATTAGTTTCATAGAAGGGCTGAGTACATTGGATACTTTTTCTTCCATTCTTGAGATACTTTGCTAAGGAGGATATATTCCAGCTCCATCCATGTAAACATGAAAGAGGAAAAGTCTCCATCTTTCTTTACAGCTGCATAATATTCCATGGTGTACATATACCACAATTTATTAATCCATTCGTGGATAATGGGCACTTAGGCTTTTTCCATGACTTAGGAATTATGATTTGGGCTGCAATAAACATTCTGGTGCAAATATCTTTGTTATAATGTGATTTTTGGTCTTCTGGATATATACCTAGGAGAGGAATTATAGGATCAAATGGCAGGTCTATTTTTAGATCTCTAAGTACTCTCCAAACGTCCTTCCAAAAGGAACGTATTTAGTGTGCATTCTCACTAGCAGTGTAGAAGAATTCCCTTTTCTCTATATCCATGCCAACATCTCTGGTTTTGAGATTTTGTCATGTGGGCTAGTCTTACTAAAGTTAGGTGATATCTCAAAGTAGTTTTGATTTCCATTTCTCTGATGATTAAGGATGGTGAGCATTT
>CAUYON010075918.1:0-16220 GCA_963573935.1 Arctocebus calabarensis
ACTGCAAGTGTGAAGGCTGATGCAATGTAATATCTGCCTGGCTCAGCTATGATTCTCACTCCAGAGTCTGATGGAAAGTACTTGTCCAATGCTGGGTTGATTACACCAGTGATCTCTTCAAATCTAAGCTTCACATCCTCAGATTCAGGAAAGCCACCATCAATATCAAGCAGGTACATGCTGAAACCAACCTCAGCTCCCATGTCAAAGACACAGCGGGCATCAGAGATTGCCTGCATGAAGGTCTCAGGATCAGTACAGCCACTTACTACGTAGAAGCTGACACCAATATTTAGCTCTTTTGCCCATTCCAAAAGAAGTCTGCTGGTTTTGAGGGTGACACCAAATTTAACACTTGAGTTGACAGACTGCTTTGGAATCCTCAAAACCAACTTGGCCTTTGGATGTGCTCTGGCAACTTTCATCAATTCGACTTCACTGTCAAAAGTCATCATCTGGACCCCTTTATTGGCAGCATACTTAATTTGAGACACTTGTTTACAAGGATTTGCATAGATTATCCTCTCTGGGGGCACCCTGAGACTTTGCATCAATTGTATTTCAGTCTTGCTAGCACAGTCAAATCCTGCCCCAATGGCAGCGAGGGTCTTCATAATGGCTCTAATGTCATTACATTTGACTGCATAAAAGAGAGTGACACGAGGAAGAGCTTTTAGCCATCTTCCGTGTTTCTTCAGAGCATCACTGAGTTCTGCTATATAGAAGCCATCCTTATCAGAAGAGGAAACTTCATGAATTTTTGATCCAGAATGTCCTTGGCAGTAAAACCTTCATCAAGCAAGTGGCAGTCACACTCTTCATTACTAATGTTGTTCATGGTTTCTTGATGTTTCTTTGAAAAACTAAGAGATGGAATTTAACAAAATACTTCCAGCTTCTCACAAAGGCAATTCTCCAGGAATTCTGAATCCCACTGTGTGTGTCCTCCAAACAACAGTGGAAACCCATTCTTAGAGCATCCGGGCCCCGCAGGCCAGTCCCATGGAGAAGCCGGAAAGTCAGAGCCACTAGAGCACTCAGCTGCCCCTGCCTTACCCGTCAGCAGGAGACGCCGGCCCGGGGCGGTGCCGGAGGAGGCCGGGGTGGCAACTACAGGGACTGACCTCTACATTTTCAGTGTCAATAGAAAATGGGTTATGGAAAAGCTGTATGTCCTGTTCACGGAGATGAAGCTCTTTAAATCTAAATTGGAACTTCTTTTGCAACTTTCCCAGTGAATCCACACATGTTTTGTTTGGGAATGCAATCAATGGTTTTTCCGCTAACAGATTTTGCACCCTGGATGAGTCCACTGCTAAACAGGACAGGCAGTGGAGGCAAAAACTCCCGGCGGCTCGGATAAACGTCCTCAGCGGGCTGCATGTGGCCCGCGGGCCATAGTTTGAGGACCCTTGGTGTATGATATAAGTCAGGCACAGAAATACACATGACTATATTGGATGTCTTTATTTTTGCACTGTAAAAAAGAACAGTATCTACACTGGGGTTGTGGATGTTATCCCATCCTCTTTCCTCAGGGTTAGAGAGTACATGAGGGAATATCTCTCTGCTGTACTTATTGCATAATAGAATTCAGTCATGTAAGTCAAAAGAAGTTGTCAACCACTCATTTATGTCAAAATGAAATTAAATCTTTTTCTTTCTTTCTTATTTTTTTTTTTTTTTCAGGAACTGTTGACATTCAGAGATGTGTCTATAGAATTCTCTATGGATGAGTGGGCCTGCCTGGACCCTGCTCAGCAGAATTTGTATCGGGATGTCATGTTAGAGACCTACAGACACCTGGTCTTCCTAGGTGAGGATAACTTACATACACAGTTCTTACTGTACACTAAGCATTTTGTATTGCTTTTTTGTAGATAAGATTTTTGGAATTTCTTCTTTGTGTTAGTTTCAGATTGTTGTTTCTAAGGAAAACTTGAGTTACTGGTATAGAAATGAAAATACTTCAGATGTTTATCTTGTCACTAATCTTAGCTTTTCTTGAGGTGATATATGTCCTTTACTGCATTGATGGGAACTTCAAAAATTTAGAGGCTTAGAATTGTTGCCCATACCTTTAAGGCTAGTTTCTAGCATCAAGTTCTAGTCCAGTAGTACTGGGTAGTGGAGCATTTTAAATGTTTTTTGAGAAAAGTCTCACTATGTTGCCCTCAGCAGAGTGTTGTAGAGTCACAGTTCACAGCAACCTCAAACACTTGGGTTTAAGCGATTCTCTTACCTTAGCCTCTTGAGTAGGTGGGACTACAGGCGCCCTCCCATGCTCCCCATGCCTGGCTATTTTTCTGTTGCAGTTGCCATTGTTGTTTATCAGGGCTGGGCCCAGATTCAAACCTGCCTGCCTTGGTGTGTGTGGCCGGTGCCCACCCCACTGAGTTTCGGGTGCCGTCAAAACCTCTACTTTTAGATTGTTCTTTTAGGAACTCTAAAATGTTGTGTTCTCTACTTTAGGAAGGTACTAGTTTGGTAATTGGAGAAGTCCAACAAGAGTCATGTCATTTTTTCTAATAAAACAGGTCTTGCGGTCTCTAAGCCAGACCTCATCACCTGTCTGGAGCAAAGCCAAGAACCCTGGAAGTTGAAGACACACCAGACAGTAGTCAAGCACCCAGGTAGGTTGGACAGAATGGAGCAGATAACACTGGTGAAACGCCCAAAGTTCAAGGAGAAAACCAAATAGTACAATGTGATTAAGGAAGCTCAGCTTCATTGGAAATGATTTCTGAGAAGCCTGGGTTTATTTCTCTTGTTCTTACGTAAGGGCACCTCTGTTGTGCTTTTCATTTCTTATTTTTATTTTCTCATTGAGACAAAGACTCCTTGTGTTGCCTTTAGACTGATGTGCCCTGGCATCAGCCTAGCACAGAGCAATCTTAACCATTGAACCATCATGGTTCAAGTGATTTTTCAGTCTCTGCCTCTCAAGTAGCTGAGACTACAGGTTTCTCCACAATGCCTGACTAATGTTTTTACTGTTTTTTAGTAGAATCAAGAGTCTTTCTCTTGCTCAAGCTTGTTCCAAACTCCCAAACTCAAGCACTTTGGCCTCTCAGAGTGCTAGCTTTACATGTGTTAGCCACCATGCCTGGCCCTATTCTTCTTTTTAAATTTTTAAATTTTTTCTTTTTTTTTTTTTGAGACAGAGTTTCACTTTTCCCCTTGGGTAGAGTTACATTATGTCTTAGCTCAGAGCAACCTCAAACTCATGGGCCCAAGCAATCCTCTTGCCTCAGCTCCCAAGTATCTGGGACTACTGATTGCTGCCACAATGACTGACTATTTTTTTTTAAGAGTCCTGGTTTTGCTCTTGCTCAGAGTAGACTCCTACTGGTGAGCTCAAGCAATCCACCTGCCTTGCCCTCCCAGAGTGCTAGGATTATAGGTGCCTGACCTTTTCTTTCTAATTATATATATAGTTTTTGAGATAGAGTCTCACTTTGTCACCCTCAGTAGGGTACTGTGGTGTCACAGCTCACAGCAACCTCAAACTCTTAAGCTCAAGCAATTCTTTTGCCTCAGCCTCCAAAATAGCTGGGACTATAGGAACCCACCAAAATGCCCGGCTATTTTTTTTGTTGTTGTTTGTTGTAGTTGTCAGTGTTGTTTAGCAGACCTGGGCCTGGTTCAAACCCACCAGCCCCTGGTGTATGTGGCCGGTGCCCAAAGCACTGAGCAATGGGCACCAAGCCCCTTTTTAATTTATAGAAGGTTTAGTTTTTAGTGGTGTTCTCTCTAATATACAGTGAAAACAAACAACTTTATGGCTTACACTGGACTGCAAAATCTGACTGGTATTTGATTGCTTTTGAGGACCTAAAAATATTTGTGTATTTTTGAGGATTTCTGAAAAATTTTTTTTAATTATCTTGAAACTAGGCATGGTGACTCACTTCCACAGTCCTAGCACTCTTGGAGGATGAGGTGGGACGATCATTTGAGCATAGGAATATAAGACAAGCCTGAACAAGAGTGGAATACTGGGAGGCTCCTGTGGCTCAGCGAGTAGGGCGCCGGCCCCATATACCGAAGGTGGCGGGTTCAAGCCCGGCCTCTGCTGAACTGCAAAACAAAAAAATAGCCGGGTGCTGTGGCGGGCGCCTATGGTCCCAGCTACTAGGGAGGCTGAGGCAAGAGAATCCCTTAAGCCCAAGAGCTGGAGGTTGCTGTGAGCAGTGTGACGCCACGGCACTCTACCCAGGGCGATAAAGTCAGACTCTGTCTCTACAAAAAAAAAAAAAAAAAAAAAGAGTGGAATACTTTCACTACTAAAAAAAGTTAATAATGACTAAGTCACAACTACTTGGGGTGCTGAGGCAAGAGGATTACTTGAACCTAGGAATTAAGTTTGGTGTGAGTTAGGCTGATGGTGATGGCACTTTAGCCTTGGCAATAGAATGAAACTGTGCCTCAAAACAATTTTTTATCTTCAACATTCTATTCAAAATGTGAGAGTGAGCATTTGATATTAATATTTGGTTCAGGAATCTCAAGACCCCTCCAATAGATGGCATATGTCTTCTGCTTTATAGTTTTTGATTCAATGAATGTTTCAAATAAGATACTGCATTAGGTTTACTCAGTAAATTTCATCAGAACACTTAAGATTCTCCCCCCAATATAAGAAAATCTCATGTTAATTAACTTCAACATGTTTTTATATGAACTTGATAAATAGTTTCATTTCTATATGCTCTAATTTCTCATGTTTAATATAGTTAAAGGTATCTACTCTGTACATTTATTACATACACTATGTCGGGGAGTTACAGTATTCCTAAACATATATTAAACTCTCTTTTGTTAGAAAACACTCTGATAAACTTTTTTGAGACAATGTCTCTCTCTATTACCCTGGAGTTGAATTGAGTGGCATTGTAGATCACAGCAACCTCAACCTCTTGGGTACAAGGCATCCTCTCTTCTCAGCCTCCCCAGTAGGTAGGACTATAGGCACCTCCTACAGTGCCTGGCTAGTTATGTCTATTTTTAGTAGAGAAGGTGTCTTTTTTCTGAGACTGGTGTCAAATGCTTGAGCTTAGGTGATCCACCTGCCTTGGCCTCCTAAAGTGCTAAGATTACAGTTGTGAGCCATCATGACTATCATAAGTAACTCTTATTTTATAATTATCTCTTGCTTAAAATATGCTTATCAGGACTGTATTATTCATACAACACACACACAAGAACTTTTATAAGTTGACCACTCAAGGGATGGTAAAAATCTTGTCAACACACATAGGTAGGTAGCACAAGGACTTTGGCCTAGTGTACTGATACGTACATGTGGTGCATGCCCATTCTATGTACATTAATTAGGTCAACGTGAAGAGGTAGTCAATGTAGGGAGGTGGTCAATATGGAGGTTCTAGTGTCTGCATATATGTATATATACACAAAAAGATATGTAAACTTATATACACATACACAAAAGTACCAGGGTCTACAGGTCTGTCTCCATGGTCATGAGTGTGCATCTTTCTCCAGTTCTCTGGATGGGTAGGAGTACTCCAAGAACCTGGCTTGGAGAAGTTGGCAATTCCCTTATAATCACTTCAGAATTCTCAGTGGGACAAATTTATTTGTACTGTTCATTCTGAGAATGAAGTAATATTTCATTGTGATTTTGCTTTGCATTTCTTCAATAATTAAGTAATTTTGAGCATCCTTTCAAATGTTTTTTGGACATTTACATATGTTCTTTGAAAAATGTCTGTTCAATCCTTTGTCAATTTTTTTTTTTTTTCGAGACAGAGTGTCATTTTGCCCCCCCAGTAGAGCTCCATGGCATCATAGCTCATAGCAATCTCAAACTTCTGGGCTGAAGCAGTTCTCTGACCGCAGCCCCTCAAGTAGCTGGGACTATAGGCACCCATCAAAGCATCCTGCTAGTCTAGCTATTTTTAGAGACTTCATCTTGCTCTTTCTCTGGCTGGTCTTGAACCTGTAAGCTCAGGCAGTCCACCCACATTGGCCTCCCTGACCTTAGTCACCATGCCTGACCTTCCTTTGTCAATTTTTAAATCAAGATATTCATTATTTTCTGTTGTGTTTTGGGAATTGTTTATATACATATATTACTTATATACATATGTATTCTGAGTATTATCTCCTATTATACATCTGATTTACAAATATTTTCACTTATTTCTAAGGTGGACTTTTGAAGCTAGTGACTTTTTTCTTTGATATGTGGAAATATTGGAATTTGATGAAATCTCACTGTTCTGTTCTTTCTGTTTTTTTTTTTTTTTTTTGAGAAAGAGTCTCCTTATGTCATCCTCATTAGAATGCTGGGATGTTCCAGCTCAGAGCAACATAAAACTCTTGGGCTTAAGTGATTCTCTTGCCTCAGCCTCCCAAGTAGCTGGGACTATAGGCACCTGGCACAATGCCCAGATATTTTTTTTGTTGTAGTTGTTATTGTTGTTTGGCAGGCCCAGGCCAGATTTGAACATGCCAGTCTGGTGTATGTGTGTGGCACCCTAGCCGTTGAGCTACAGGCACCAAGCCTGTTCTGTTTTTTTGTTGCTTATGCATTTATTGTCATATCAAAAAAAAAATAGTGCCAAGATGACTGTCATGATCTAGTTTCCTATTTATCTAACAGTTTTATTAGTTATATTTCTTCTGTTATACATATTTAATCTATTTAAAAATTTTTTTGTAAGTAATGCAAGATATGAGTTGAAGTCTTTTTTGTTATGTAAATATGCAGTTTTCCTGTCTCCTCTCTTCTCTTCTCCCCTCCCCTCTTTTTTTTTGGAGGCAAAGTCTTACTGTGTCACCCCCAGTCAAGTGACCTGGCTCGCAGCCACATCATACTCTTTGGCACGTCCATTGCCTTAGCCTCCCAAGTAGCTGGCAATATAGGTACCCGCCACTACCCCTGGCTATTTTTAGAGATGGGTTCTTGTTGTAGCTCAGGCTGGTCTGGAACCTGTGAGCTGAGTCAGTCTTCCTCCCTCAGCCTCCCAAAGTGCTGGGATTACAGGTGTTAGCCACCATACTTGCCCTCACATTGTTTCTTGAAGAAACTCTTGTCCATTGTGTGTTCATGGCTGCCTTATCAAAGATACATAAGAATTTATTTGTTGTCACCCTATCATTTTCCATCATGTACTTACCTGTCTGTGCCAGTACCACACTGGTTTTTTTGAGACAGAACCTCAAGCTGTCACCCTGGATAGAGTGCTGTGGCATCACAGCTCACAGCAGCCTCCAATTCCTGGGCTCAAGCGAGTTTCCTGCCTCTGCCTCCCAAGTAGCTGGGACTACAGGCACCTGCCATAATGCCTGGCCAGTTTTCTTTCTTTCTTTTTTTTTTTTTTTTGGTTGCAGCCGTCATTGTTGTTTGGCAGGACTGGTCTAGATTTGAACCCACCAGCTCAGGTGTTCGTGGCTGGCGCCTTAGCCTGTTGAGCCACAGGAGCCGAGCCACCTCGTTGGTTTTATTTTATTTTATTTTTTTTGCAGTATTTTGATGGGGCCAGGTTTGAACCCGCCACCTCCGGCATATGGGGCTGACGCCCTACTCCTTGAGCTAAGGTGCCACCTCAACATTGGTTTATATTTTTGTAGCTCTGCAATATATTTTGAAATCCATATGTTGTGTTTTTTTTTTAACATTTGTTTAATAATTATATGATCGTCTATTTTTGCTTTTCTTGAGACAGAGTCTCACTTGGTTGACCTCCTTAGTGTGCTCCGGCTCACAGCAACCTCAGACTCCTGGGCTCAAGTGATTCTCTTGCCTCAGCCTCCCAAGTACCTGGGACTACAGGCACCCACCACAAAGCCTAGTTATTTTTTAGAGAGGAGATCTCACTCTTGCTCAGGCTCATCTTAAACTCTCCTGAGCTCAAGAAATCCACTTGCTTTATCCTCCGAGAGTGGTAGGATTACAGCCTTGAGCCACCATGGTCAGGTATATTTTGCTACTTTTGACTACAGAGTTCTATCATGCTTGTTAGTCTAAGTAATACACAATGTTCAAGTTGTCTGTTTTCTTATTAATCTTTTTCTTTCTTTCTTTCTTTCTTTTTTTTTTTTTTAGAGACAGAGTCTCACTTTATCATCCTCGGTAGAGTGCCATGGCATCACGGCTGACAGCAACCTCCAGCTCTTGGGCTTAGGCGATTCTCTCTCTCTCTCTCTCTTTTTTGAGACCAAGCCACATACTGTTGCCCTGGATAGAGTGCCCTGGTATCACAGTGCACAGCAATCTCCAATTCCTGGGCTTAAGTGATTCTCTTGCCTCAGCCTCCCAAATAGCTGGGACTAAAGGCACCTGCCACAACACCTTACTATTTTTTGGTTACAGTCGTCATTGTTGTTTGGCAGGCCCAGGCTGGATTCCAACCCGTCAGCTCTGGTGTATGTGGCTGATGCCTTAGCCGTTGAGCTACAGGTGCCGAGCCATTAGGCGATTCTCTTGCCTCAGCCTCCCTAGTAGCTGGGATTAAAGGTGCCCAGAAGGCCTGGTTATTTTTTTGTTGCAGTTTGGCCCGTGCTGGGTTCGAACACACCACCCTCGGTCAATGGGGCCTGTGCCGTACTAACTAAGCCACAGGAGTCTGTTAATCTTTTTCTAATCTTTTGAGTAATTATTTAAAACAGTATTAGGTCAGATCATATGGCACACCTCCTGAGTGAGGAATACACTACAAGCATAACTTTACCTAACAAATGCAAACATTGTAACCTAATTGTTTGTACCCTCTTACTAATCTGAAATTTTAAAAAAGGGAAGAAAAGTTGGGTATTCCATTCAACCATGTTGCTATTTATTCTTTTACTTCTGTCATGATTTATTTCATATATTTGGAAGCAATGAGGTTATATGCATGTTTTAGTTTATTGCATGCAATAGTAGCTTTTTCACCTATTGTTATTACTTTTTTCAAGATATGTAATATAATACACCTAAATGAGATGTTTCACTTTTACAAGATGTATAATATAATACTTCTAAATGAGGTTTGTGAGTATATATAGATATTGAGGATTCTGGGTAGAGGGGCCTATTTTATTATTACATTTTTCTCCTGGCTGTTTAGGCCACAATTATATTGTCTCATAGAATTATAGCTGCTCCACCAACTTTCAGTTACTATTTGCTTGGCCTATAGGTTTTTTTGTCTTTTTACTTTTACCCTATTTTAGTCCTGAATCTATAAGGACTCCTCTCTAGAACTAATATTGTGGAAACTCATTTATTGTAAGTCTATTCAGCCGTATTGTCTTTTTGGTTTAATGAGTTAATTACGTTAAATATAAATGAGTTAAACTTACTATTACTTTATTTCTTTTAGACTTTATTAATAGTATTATTAATAGTAAACTTTATTTCTTTTAGACTTTATTAATAGTATTATTAATAGTAAACTTACTATTAACTTTATTAATAGTATTATTAATAGTAAACTTTATTTCTTTTAGACTATTAATAGTATTATTAATAGTAAACTTACTATTAACTTTATTAATAGTATTATTAATAGTAAACTTACTATTACTTTATTTCTTTTCTGTTATCCTCATTTCTTTTCTTGCTACATTTATTTCTGTTTTATTGATTTTTGTAATTAATTAGTCTGATTTCCTTCTTAGTTTACATGAATTCTAAAGATATTTTCTTTCTGAACACCCTGAGGAATGGAAATTATAAAAAGTTCTTTAAAGACATAACAATATAATTCAGTCTCATATCAAGCTAACTTCAATTGAATGCAAAAATTATAACTCTTTATATTCTTCAGTTTGTTATTCTATATATATGCATGTATTTTTTAATTTTTTTATATATACATGGGTTTATTAGTTTTCTACTTTTTGCCTTCACAGAATTAAAAAGGCTTAAAATTTAATAGCAATAACTATGTTTAAGATAAGGACTAGAAACAAAACCTCGTAAAGAATGAACGAAGATAAATATATTCAGAAAAGAAGTCAGACCATTGCTGCAAAATATTAAGCAATAATAATAATAATGCAAAGGAAGTAACATTCACATTGTCAGATAAGAGTATGTCTATTATATAATGCTTTGACTCTGAGGCTCAGTATGGAGTCATCGGTTAACTTCTTATTTTTTTTTTCCAAAGTCTCAAAAAGTAGACAACTAATATTTATAAATAAAAGTAAAAGATAATTTCAAAAAACAGATCATGCCAATTCTTATAGACAATATAAAGTAAATACTTCAAAATCATTCTACTTAATCTGGATACACCTGATGTTAAAATTGGAGAAAATATAAAGGGGAAAGTACAAACATATTTCACTTACAAATGAAGATGCAGTATCCTAAACAAGATATTAACAATTTGTGGCTCGGCACCTGTGGCACAACAGGCTAAGGCACCAGCCACGTACACCTGAGCTGGTGGGTTCGAATCCAGCCTGGGCCCGCCAAACAAAAATGACAACTACAACCAAAAAATGGCCGGGCGTTGTGGCTGGTGCCTATGATCCCAGCTTCTTGGGAGGCAGAGGCAAGAGACTCGCTTAAGCCCAGGAATTGGAGGTTACTGTGAGCTGTGATGCCACGACACTCTATCCAGGGTGACAGCTTGAGGCTCTGTCTAAAAAAAAAAAAAAAAAAAAGATATTAACAATTTGAATTAAAAATCAATGTTTAAGTAATGAACTTTGGTCAAAATTAAATCCAGTTTATCTGAGAATTAGTCACTATTTTCTTATCTTTTTTTTTTTTCATGTTCTTTTCGTTTCCCTCACCCTCTCCCTAATTCTCTGTCTGGTCTCTCCTTCCTCCATGACCCACCTTGTCATTAATTGTCCTCATATCAAAGTTGAATACATAGGATTCATACGTCTCCATTCCTGTGATGTTTCACTAAGGATAATGTGTTCCACCTCCATCCAGGTTAGTACAAATGCCGCAAAATCTCCACTTTTTTGATGGCTGAGTAATATTACATGGTATACATATACCACAGCTTACCAATCCATTTCTGGGTTGAAGGATATTTAGGCTGTTTCCACATTTTAGCGATTGTAAGTTGGGCTGTGATAAACAGCCTAGTACAAGTGTCTTTATAATAAAAGGTTGTTTTTTCCTTCTGGATAGATGCCCAGTAATGGGATTGCAGGATCAAATGGGAGGTCTAGGTTGAGTTCTTTGAGGCTTCTCCATACTTCCTTCCAAAAAAGTTGTATTAGTTTGCAGTCCCACCAGCAGTATAAAAGTGTTCCTTTCTTTCCACATCTGTGCCAGCATCTGCAGTTTTGAGATTTTGTGATATAGGCCATTCTTGCTGGGGTTAGATGATATCTCAGGGTCGTTTTTAATTTGCATTTCTGTAATAATTAGGGATGATGAGCATTTTTTCATGTGCTTGCTAGCCATTCGTCTGTCTTCTTTAGAGAAGATTATATTCATCTCTCTTGCCCATAGATATATGGGATTGTTGGTTTTTTTCTTGTGGATTAATTAAAGTTCTGTATAGATACTGGTTATGAAGCTTTTGTCTGATTCAAAATATGCAAATATCCTTTCCCATGGGGTAGGTTGTCTGTTTGCTTTGATTGTTGTCTCCTTGGCTGTACAGAAGCTTTTCAGTTTAATTAAATCTATATATATGTGTGTGTGTGTATTTTTTTTTTTTTTTTTTGGTCACAGAGTCTCACTCTGTGTCCTTGAATAAAGTGCTGTGGCATCATCATAGCTCTCAGCAACCTCAAAGTCTTGTACTCAAGAGATCCTCTTGCTTCAGCCTCTCCAATAGATGGAAGTCTAAGTACCCACCACAATGCCTGGCTAGTTTTTGTGTTTGTTTGTTTGTTTGGTTTGGTTTCTTTCTTTCTTTTTTTTTTTTTTTTTTCAGTTTTCAGCCAGGGCCAGGTTTGTACCCCACCTCTGGTATATGGGGCTGGCGCCTTATTCCTTGAGCCACAGGTGCTGCTGTGTTTTGTTCTGTTTCTTGAGACAGAGTGTTAGTACGTTCTTCTCAGTAGAGTTCTGTGGCATCAGAGCTCACAGCAACCTCAAATGCTTGGGTTTAAACGGTTCTGTTGCCTCAGCCTCCCAAGTAGCTGGGACTACAGGAGCTTGCCACAATGCTCAGCTATTTTTTGGTTGTAGTAGTTGTTGTTTGGCAGGCCTGGGCTGGGTTCAAAACTACTCTGATGTATGTGGCTGGCACCCTAGCCACTGAGCTATAGGCGCCCTACCTTTGTCTTATTTTTTTTAGACAGAGTCTCACTTTTGTCACCCTTGGTAGAGAGCGGTGGCATCATAACTCACAGCCACCTCCAACTCTTGGCTCAAGCGATTCTCTTGCTTCAGACTCTCAAGTGGCTAGGACTATAGGTGCCTGCCACGACACCCAGCTATTTTTAGAGATGGGGTCTCAGTCTGGCTCAGGCTGGTGTCCAACCTCTGGGCTTAGACAATCATCAGTCTTCGGCCTTCCAGAGTGCTAGGATTACAGGTGTGAGCCACTTTGCCTGGCCCTGTTTTTAGGAGAGATGAGGGTCTCACTTTTCTCGGCTGGTCTTGAACTTCTGAGCTGAAGCATTCTACCCTCCTCAGCCTTCTAGAGTTCTAGGAGTACAGGCATTAGCCACCAAGTCCAGCCTTTACTTTGTTATCAATGTGACAAATTATATCATTTTATATTGTGCTTGTGTTAATAGGGACATTTCAGTAGTTCTGAAATAACATGCTTGAAGGTATATGATTTATAAAAGCTTAATTAGATAATTAGTATGCAGCTCATATTTTCAATAATAATTGGTTTTGTATGTTTTAGTTTATTGCATCAAATAGTAGCTTTTTCATCTTCTGTTACCAACTTTTAACTTAATGACAATATCATTTATTTCTAATTGTTCCATTTCATACACCGATTTCATACCATTTATTACAATATCCACATTTTGCTTTATTTGCAAATACTAAAGATTTAGGATTTGTGATTCTCATGAATGTACAGTTATCTTTGAAAATGGCAGTTATGGGCTGGTGTGGTGGCTTATGCCTGGAATCCTAGCGCTCTGGGAGCGGAGGTGTGTGGATCACATGAGTTCAGGAAATCTAGACCAGCCTAAACAAGAGTGGGACCTCATCCCTGCTAACAAAATAGAAAAATGAGGTGGGTGTGGGGCGGAGGCAAGATGGCCGACTGGAGCAAGGTTTCCACAGAGGCTCCTGTCCAGAAAGGAGACTTAAAGGACAGAAGGTTAGCAAGTCAGCCGATGGTTTGGAGCTGAGCCAAGAGAGGAGGTTGAAGAACACACAACCCTGCTGAGGTGAGTTGCAACCCTAAGGAAAGAAAAAATAGGTACAAAATCTATTGCCAAGTGGATGGGAGTCCCTTCCCCCATGAGAACGGCTTGCAGTATACTCTATAGAAACAAGTGAGCAGAGTTCAAATCCTCTTTTATTTTATCCCAGGGGAGCGAACCTCTAAAAACCAGAACTCCTTCCCTAGAGAGGACTTACGAATGTGCTGTGGCACTCTCCTGCCAGGCATAAAACTGTATATATTATCTACATGCAATTCTGAACTCCCAGAACTCCCCTCCACTCTCGTCCAGAGGCCTGGAAGCCAGTCCCCCATGGAGTCCAAATTCTTGGGCATTTTCTCAAAAGGTATGGTCAGGGCTTGGGCTTTTGCTGGTCTATGCTGATTCTATGGCACAGGAGTAAGGAGAAGACAGTGGACTGAGGCTGAGGGAACCCTATGGGAGAAGGAGAGATTCTGCCCCGCTGCACACAGCAGAAGCACTGTGGTGGGAACAATAGGACTCACACCCCTGGGGATATTTTGAAGAGACACTCCCAGACTCACTGGGCAACCAGAGGAAGCCAGGCATCTTCTCAAGTGGCAGCCACTGGCAGAAGAGATCCGAGATGGAAACACAGGCCCTGTGAGTAAAGGGTATGCCTGAGGCCATACCTGCCTGACCAGGGTACGGAGGGAACAGAGACTAGAAGATGCGTGCAGAGACGGCATACTCCAGGGTGGGGCTGAGCAGAAGGACTGCTTTCATGAGCCTAAGATGCACCCAGGCCTCATAGGAGCATAGCTGAGACAAAGGCAGGCAGGAAGAGGCAGAAACCGAAAGCTGAGTGTAAGCTCTAACTGCCTCTGCCCCAACACAGACTGCAGCAGAGACAGACATGCCACCTCCGGGCAGTGGCACAGACTGGCTCAGTTACAGTTTCTGTGAACTCAAATAGCATCTTATTTGCAAGGGAATATAGTTGGGACAGAAACAGATTCTGTGAAATTGTTCTGTTCTGTCAGGAACATCAATCAGAGGTGGTGCTGGAACTGAGTGAACCGTCCCATCCTTCATTAAGTTGGGCTCGGTGCCTGTGGCTCAACAGGCTAAGGCACCAGCCACATACACCTGAACTGGTGGGTTGGGCCCACCAAACAACAATGACAGCTGTAACCAAAAAAGGGCTGCGCATTGTAGTGGGTGCCTGTAGTCCCAGCTACTTGGGAGGCGGAGGTAGGAGACTTGCTTGAGCCCAGGAGTTGGAGATTGCTGTGAGCTGTGATGCCACAGCACTCTATCCAGGGTGACAGCTTGAGGCTCTGTCTCAAAAAAAAAAAAAAAAGTACCCGAGGATGTTAGGCCTCGGCTCCCCCTGCTGGATGGTGGCAGAGTGTGGAGGCCTGGCTGAGGAGACATAGATCTCCCTGTGACTTGGGCAGGTGCAAACCCCTGGAGAATCTACTCATTGGAGGGAAGTGGGTCACAGCCCTGCGGGGATACCAGGGACTGAGTGTGACAGAGGTGCACGGTGGGGAAGGAGGCATCAACCTTCCCAGACTAATTCATTTGCTGGGTGGGTCCTTCTGACCTCACGGAGCACCAGAATGAGTCATACTTGAGCTGCCAGCAGATCCCTGCTATCTAGTTGCTGGAAACCTTTGAACATTCCCACCTGAGACCTGTGCTGACTGGACAATTGATTTGGACTTCTTGAACTGGGCCAATCACCCTAGGACTATCCAAAGTAGTACCCTAGGTGTGAGAAGGTTTGATTTTTCCTTTTTCAGTTCTTGCCCTTGAGGGGCGGGGTGACTCAATTGCTTGTATTTCTCCACAGCTGAGACTTTAAGTAAGCAAGAGTCACTGATTCACTAGGGTAGGACAGAGACCAGGTGAAAATAAGGCAGAGCCACTTAACCCACCACATCAAGTGAGTCCCCAGTATCATAGGCTATAGCAGTGTGTGGTTCCTTCGCAAAGCTCTAGGGGAAAAGGTACAGACACCAGTCCCAGCTCTAGGACAAAGAGCTGGTTAATCACCACTCCAGGAGCCCGGCAACCCAACTTCACCTCTGCTTATCTATCCAAACAGTGTAAATTAATCATGGGGAGGAATCAGTAGAAAAATTTTGGTAACATGAATACCCAGAGTAGATCAACTCCCCCAAAGAACGATATGGCAGACACAACTGAAGATACCATTCATAAACAAATGAATTTTAATTTAATGAATTCAAAGGCGAAATCACCAAAGATTTTGGTACACTGAGATAACAACTTACAGCCCTCAAAGATCTGAGAAGTGCAGTAGAATCCCTCCGTAACAGAATGGAGCAAGCAGAAGAAAGGATTTCTGGCAGTGAAGACAAAGCTTTTGAACACTCCCAAACTCCCAAAGATGAAGAGAAATGGAGAGCAAGAACAGATCATTATCTCAGAGAGCTCTGGGATAATTCAAAGAAAACTAATATTCACCTTATAGGAATCCCTGGAGGCAACAAGGTTGCTTTGCAAGGCACAGAGGGTCTACTTCATGAAAATATGAAGGAGAACTTTCCAGACATGCCAAGGGATTCTGAAATGCAGATAGCAGATAGTTTCAGAACTGCAGTACAACTCAACCAGAATAAGTCATCTCCTAGGCCCATTATAATGAACTTTACCAAAGGTAAAATGAAGGAGAAAATTCTGCAAGCAACTAGACATAAGAAAACCTTAACCTACAAAGGGAAGAATATTAGAATGAATGCAGATCTCTCTGCTGAAACCTTTCAAGCTAGAAGAGGTTGGTCATTGACTTTTAATCTAAAACAAAACAATTTTCAACCTAGGGTCCTGTATCCACTGAAACTGAGTTTCATTTATGATGGAGAAATTAAATACTTTAATGACATTCACATGTTGAAGAAATTTGCCCTAGCTAAACCAGCTCTCCAGGATATTCTCAG